>JAYDZE010539225.1:0-14792 GCA_034509125.1 Monilaria moniliformis
GATCCATAAGAAGAAATTTGGTAGATGAGTGTGAGAGTATGGAGAGGTGTGAGTTTCACATCCTCATTTTGCCTCAAGTTATAGGCAAAATTTGCCACCCCACCCCACCCACATCACCACCCCCACCGCCACATGCATACTCCCATCCCCAACTCTTCATTTATTTTTTCACATGTGAATTGCAACTTTTGTTATTTTCAAAATCTGGATTGTAAAATCACATCACACTTATTTATTAAAATAAAATAAAATTAAGGTGGCCGCCGCATTGCGGCGGACCACCGTTATAGAGGCCGGATCGCGGCCGCCGCAGCCTAGCCACCAGCCGCTCCAGCAACTGAAAGCCCGGCTACGGCGCGGCTGCCTCGCCCCCATCCCCGCCCCACCACGGCTGCCCCTCTTTTTCTCCCATTCACGGCTGCGTTAAGCATGCCTTATAAGAGCATATAATTTTATAATAGTTATTTGGACAATAGTTGAATTAATTCATAAATTATTTGTCTTGTCCCAAAAATGTTCTGAATTTTCAATAATAAATAATATTCCCACTGTCGTAATTATGTAATTTTTTTTTATTTTTATAACAACAATAATAATAACAATAAGATACCTGAAGCTGACAAAAGAATTGAAATCAGAAAAACTTATTATTATTACTATCTATATCCCAATTATATATGTTGATTGGAATTTTCATAAATATTAAGAAAAAAATTAGAAAAAAATTATACAATAAACTTCCTAATATGTCTATTATTATTTTTAATAAATAACTAATATATAGAGTTAATAAAAGAGTTATATATAATTATATTAATAAATAAGTTAGAAAAATGAACAAGTCCATGTAACCAAAACACAGCACTATATTTAATTATTTTAATCGTTTAAGTTTTGGAAATTGAAAACTAGCCCTCTTTGATCCAAAGTTTCAAACGGGTGAAGCGAAATAGAGTACATTATTGATTCTCTTTACAAAAGGAAAATAAAAAACACAAAAGTTTAAAACGAAGCAGCCCCCTATAAATTCACTCTTGCTTCTCCCCCACGCCCCAAGTCCCCACCGATCACCCTCTCAAAGATTCTAGGGTTTCCCTCTCTGGCCTCTCTCTCTTTCTCTCTCTTCAGCCCGCTCTCCACAAATTCACAAACATCATTTACTTCCCCCTTGTACAATTACATTTATATTCTATTTAGTGATCTCACTCACTCAATCGTCGCATTCCCCTTTCCCTGTCCAAGTTGATTCTTCTTCAATTCTTTTCTGTCGAAGAAGTCCCAGTAAGGTTGACTATCTTTTGTAACTTATGCGTTCTTAGTGTTATATTCGAAGAGCAATAAGCAATGCAGATTAAAGAATTGGAGAAAATCGAGGCTTCCAGCGCCAAGAATCAGGAAAATACGGCGAGAACGGGGATATTGGAGGCGTCGGTGGAAAATTGTGGCGCAAAAGCTTCGGATTTCAACTCCATCATTGATGTATCTGGAAAAGTTCTCAATTTTCCGTTAATTAGTGGCGACGAAAGCAAAGTGGAGGAGCTTTATATGTACAAGAATGAGTTGAATTTGCTTCCCAGAGATGTTGGGAGGCTTAAGGGTTTAAAAACTCTCAAGTTTTTCGCGAATGAGTTGAACTTGTTTCCTGAGGAATTTAGGAATCTGGTTGAGCTTGAATGCTTGCAAGTGAAGGTAACGGAGCCGGGAGTTAGTGGGTTGGAGTTAAGTAAACTGGGGAATTTGAAAGAGCTAGAGTTCAGTAGAGTGCCCCCAAGGCCTTCTGCTTTCCCCATTTTGCGCGAGATTGCTGGGCTTAAGCGCTTGACGAAGCTCTCCATATGTCATTTCTCCATAAGGTAGCGAAAATGTTGAATCTTTATGTTTTTGCATCTGTTATTTTATCATATGATTATTTTGTTTTAGTATGATATCTTTCAAATGCGGATATATGTTGCTCGCTGTCGTTTATATCTAGTTTTGACTTATATTGGGTTTTAGATGGATTCTTTTCTATTGGCTAGTAGTCTGTGTTTATCACACTTTAACTGGTACTCTAACTGCACTTTATTAGCTGGAAAAGATATCTTCTAAGGGACTATTGACTCGTATAGAAAAACTATTCATGTCAAGCCTTCTTTGAGATATGCTCAACTCCGTAGCAGAATACTACTTCTACATCTTTTGCTCTTCATATTGTTGCTATCTTTATGTGGATTCGTCAAATTCTGAGGAGCGAACAACTTCTTATATGTCGAACTTGTTTATGTTTCTTCAATAAAAACATTTATATTTAGGTAAATCTTGTACCTTCTTTACCTATATGGCTATATCTTCTTTGTTCTTCTCCTCTCCTTGATATTCTTCTAGTGATCCCTGATCTTTTTGTGCACACTACCATATGATATTCCGCATAGCATGGATGCATCTGTGAAATCTAATATTTCATGATTTCATATACTCTATGATTTCGTATAGATTGCACAAACCAGTGCAGTGTAAAGGTTTTTAATAACATTAATTAGAAAATGTGGTTTGCTGTGAACCTCGAAATATGTATTTGTGTGTGTTGAGACATTCTGAAGCATGCAATCATGTGATATAGTTGTGCTACATATTCCTTCTTGCCTGGAACTACTTCTTTTTCTGGACATTGTTGTATCTGTCAGGTTCCTATGTGATCTTTAGAAAATTTATAAATATTCTCAACTTTCATGTAATTTATCTTTGAAATACTCTTTAGTAATTCTGAATGCATATGAATGGTTCCCGTTAAAATTTTTAAACTAACTAGTAGTCATTGGAAATAGAATGGAAATTGTGCAACTGAGTCTGTCTTGGGTGATATAGTTGGGGTTAGTTATGATTTTACAAGTCTTTTTTCTTGCAGATATCTACCTCCAGAAATAGGCTGCCTGAGTAATTTAGAGTACTTGAATCTTTCATTTAACAAGATGAGGAATTTACCATATGAGATTACTTTGCTGAACTCGTTGGTGTCTTTGAAAGTGACAAACAATAAATTGGTTGAGCTACCTTTGGGATTTTCCAATCTTCAAAGTCTGGAGAGCTTGGACTTATCGAGTAACCGGTTAACTTCCATAGAGTGTTTAGAACTTGAATCTATGCATAATCTTCAATCTCTGAATCTTCAGGTATGCAAATATGATAATGCCAACTAATAGAACTTGACTGACCTCTTACATATGTATCATTATCCATTGCCTTTTTTGGTAGATATTTTGTTACTTTGTTAATTAAGCCTGATGTAAATTTTATGCCGTTGTTATAAATGTTGAAGCATAATCAACTTGGTGATTGTCGGGTACCATCATGGATATGTTGCAATTTGGAGGGCAACAACGGGAATCTAGATGAATCTGCTGAGATGGATGTGTATGAAGGTGACACTGGAGACTGATAATTGTCCTTGTAAATAGGCCTCTCTTTCTCTCACACACACGACACTGGAGACTGATAATTGTCCTTGTAAATAGGCCTCTCTTTCTCTCACACACACTGAGACGCATGCACACATACAGACACAACATGCATGTGTTCTGGTGTAATTTTGGCCCTAGTAATGCTTACAATATTGACATGATGCAGGCTCTGCTGATGTGCAGTCCATTCATTTGAGTGGATTGTCTCCTAATCATCGAAGTTTAGCTGCACGAAGGGCTAAAGGATGGAAACGTCGATATAATTTGCAAACAAAAGCTCGCCAGGAGCGATTGAATAACAGCAGGAAGTGGAAGGGTGATATTACAAGCCAAAGCTCTTTGGAAAAATGCACCACTTGCAGAGTGCTTGAGCATAATGATGCTGACCTATCAGAAGGTTCATCTGCTGTTGTAGATGCTGAGCTGGATCACAAAGATATATTTCCTGCAGGGGACACACATGAATCAACTACCACTCGGGTGAATGAGGTCACAACTGATGAAAGGTCTATGGATGGCTGCTCATGTTCGGCAATTGATTCTGTCAGTTCTCGGTCTAGTGCAGTTTTGGGTTCTGTTACTGCTGCTGTTGAGGTGCATGATGAAGGTTCATCTTCTGAAGCATCTAATTGTGCATTAAAGTGCAAAAGGCATTCAGAGAAAGATCTTGATAATCCCAAGCCCTCCAAACACAGAAAACCAACCAGTGACCCCTATTATTTGTCGTGCCAATATAGTAAAATATCATTTTGTGGGGTTAGAGATCGCCTCCCTGATGGCTTTTATGATGCAGGGCGAGATCGGCCCTTTATGCCACTGCCAAGTTATGAGAAAAATACTTATGTTAACTCGCGGGAAGTGATTCTTCTTGACCGGTAAGTGCTTATATGATATTCTATTCAGTAAATACTTAATGTGCTTTTAAAAAAAAAATCAAGTAGGGGTCTGGCTCTTATCCTAGGGACCTTACACAAGATATATACTTGATAGGTATTCTGTTTCTTATCAGGGAAAGGGATGAACAGTTAGATGTCGTTCTTTTGTGTGCTCAAGCCTTGGTTTGTCGTTTTAGACATATAAAAAATTCTACAAATGAGCAAAGAGATTTAGAAACCAATGCTTTGCAGACTGCATCATTGCTTGCTCTTTTTGTATCGGATCATTTTGGAGGAAGTGATAAAAGTGCTATTGTCCAGAGGGCACATAAATCTGCTTCTGGTGCAAACTGTGGTAAACCCTTTGCTTGTACTTGTGCAACTGGGATAAGTTTTGACACTAATAAAGCCAATAAGCAAAGGGTGGACAATGTAGAAGAAACTGTTTTCCTTGATATCTGCGAGAAATCTCTTCACTCGATAAAAGAAAGACGTGGTTCTGTTATAGTTCCTATTGGGGGTCTGCAGTTTGGTGTTTGCAGGCATAGAGCCTTGCTCATGAAGGTACACCTTTTAGTTAGTTATTTATCTTTCTGTTGTGGACCAATGCTTCAACTTAAACAATCTGAAAAGTTGTTTCTATACTTTGTAGTATTTATGTGACCGCATGGAGCCTCGAATCCCTTGTGAACTAGTGAGGGGTTACTTGGACTTTTCGCCACATGCCTGGAATGTAGTCATTATAAAGAAAGGCGAGTCATTGGTCCGCATGATAGTTGATGCATGCCATCCTCTTGACATCAGGGAAGAATGCGACCCCGAATATTTTTGCAGGTTAGCATTTTTTCACTATAGTCGTTTATGATATTATTTTGGTGGAAATTATACATAGCATTCAATGTAGATGTGGAGGGGGTTGTAAGATGAATTCAACCAATTATGACTTCACTATGACAAATTGTTTTTCTTTTCCGAAAAGATAGCCATGATCTGTTTTAATTTACTTTCTTAGTCTAGCATTGAATCTGAATGTAGGATTGCAAATGAGTCAAGCTACTATAATCTTGTTTGAGAAAAGCTTGTTTAGTAGGACTTGTTAACATAAAGGTCAAGCTTAAGCTTGTCCACTACTTGGCTTGTTAGCTCATGTGCATGCTCATTAATATGTTCATAGTTAGCTCTAAAATGCACAAGCTATTGATTTGATATTTAACTTATATTTTATGCTCTAATTAGTGATAAACATATTGATGATCTAATTAACTTTGTAGTTATAAGAAAATAATACTCCCTCCGTCCCGCTATGTGGACCATTTCACTTTACACAAAACACAACTTTCTTAATTTGCGTATCCAATTCGTATACGCCACTAATAGCAGGACGGATTAGTACAGAGGGAATAGTAAATATATTTATATTTTTTTGAAGCATTATATTTTAAAGGAAATTTTGAATAAGCTTGAATAAGCCCATGTGCCTTGAATGTGTTCGGCAACTTAAGTTCAACTCAGTACTAACTGAGTGAAGCTTGAACATGGTACATTTTTTTTTGAGTGCCTGTTTGATTGAACCTGTCTCTGTGCATTCTTAGAGCCTTGAACATGATTTGTAGAGATATGTGAACTGTTCTTAAGTATAGTTTCTGAGATTTGAATGTATTTGGTTTTTCTGTTTTAGGTATATACCCTTAAGCCGGGTCAATGCAGTGGTTGACCATGATATCAATTCTAACTGTCTATTCCCTTCTCTATCTATGTGTGATGAGATAGGGAAACTGGCATCCACCTCTCTGATGCGCTGTAATATTGGATCATTGGAGGCTGCAGTAAAGGTATGGTTCACATTTGTTCAAATCTATACTTGTCCTTGTACTAAGTCAGTGACTTGTGAAAACTGCTGTTCTTATCTGTCAGTAAATTATGGAATTTAAAATAGTCTGCCCATCAATTTTCATAACTGTATTGGCTTGGTGTATGTTTACTGTTTTAAACACTTGTCATGCAATATGCAGGTAAGGACAATTGATGTATGTGGGGCTTCCATAGATGAAGTGCGGAACTTTGAGCTATCCTGTTTAGGGGAAGTCCGAATGTTGAGTGTCTTAAAGCATTCCTGCATTGTAGAACTCTATGGTCATCAGATATCATCCAACTGGTCTGTGACTGCTGATGGAAACTGCGGTGGTCGTACATTACAGTCTGCTATATTGATGGAGAACATAAAAGGAGGCTCCTTAAGGGTGAATTAAATTTCAATTATTCTGTGTCTGGTCTTGTTTGCTTAATAGATTGCTGGTGTCTAATTGTGTTTTAACTTGACAGAGCTATGTGGAGAAACTCTTGAGCGATGGTGAGAAGTATGTTGCTTTAGACTTGGTACTGTCTATTGCAAGAGATGTAGCATCTGCGTTGACAGAAATACACAATAACAACATCATCCACCGTGACATAAAGAGTGAGAACATTTTGGTTGACCTTGAGAAGAAGCAGCAGGACGGCACGCCTACAGTGAAGATATGTGATTTTGATCGGGCAGTCCCCCTTCATTCTTATTTGCATACTTGCTGCATCGCACACTTGGGGATACCTCCTCCCAATATTTGTGTTGGGACTCCTAGGTGGATGGCCCCCGAGGTGTATGGTGCAATGCATACACAAAGCATGTATGGATTGGTAAGTTTCTTACTCGGAAGTTGAGTGAGTTTCTTATCGAGCAGCATCCAGTTTCAGCAGATTCTTTTGTTGCGTTGTATTTGACAAAGTGTGTTTATTTGCACAGGAAGTGGACATTTGGTCGTTTGGTTGTCTGCTTCTGGAATTATTGACATTACAATTCCCTTATAGTGGAGTGCCGGAAACCGAAATTCATAATCTTCTGCAGGTATGCTGTTTTTCCCCCTTTTCCAGATTATATATGCATTTCACTTTGGAATGTGATAATACTTGTGTTAATCTTTATATGTTCACAAAAAGTGGATCATTTTGACTTTGATCTTTCAAGTTTTACTGTATTTGTACTGAATGCTGCTAGATATTTGGTTTTAGTAACTTGAATACACGAGGGGATTGAAACAAACTCCTTAATCTATGCAGGCGGGTGAGCGACCCAAACTGACAGACGAACTGGAGGCATTGGCTCAATCTAACGAGGAGCTTGAGACCGAGTCTGAGACCCTCAGATTTCTCTCTAAACTCTTCCATCAGTGTACCGAAAAGAACCCGGCTGATCGCCCATCAGCAAAAAAAATCTACGATGCGTTGCTTGTGCAAATGAGCTCGGCTACTTGTTTGAAAAGCTCAGACAAATAATAGGTTCGTTTCTGGGAGATCTGTTCACTTAGGTTTCTAGAATTTTGTAGCGCTATGACAGCGGTTCTCTTACGACTACAGTTACATTGAATGGCTGAGAAACATTGCTAATTATTCTTAATACGAGGCTGAACTACTACACGGAACTAGGATTCTTGAAACTTGATTCCATTCATAATTATTAGTTGTATAGTTATCATAATGACATTATGATTAATGTAACTTGTGTGACTATTTGAATTTTCTTAGTTGGTGGGAACCAGTTTTGGTGTAGGCGGAGAGAGTAGTTGGAGCTCTTGTGCTGTGCCTTGGCCTACTAATTAATTATACGAAACACATTTGTTATAGGGATTAAGTTTTATTTATGTGGGAATAGTTTTATGGATGTACATTTTCTTCTTTTGAGATGGGAAACATTCTTTTTAACTTTGACCTCCCTAGTCATGTTCTAGTTTGAATTTGAAATAAAATTCCCTCCGTACACCAAGAGTGGTGTTTTCATTTTCAAACATAATCTCTTAAATTTTACAAAAAGGCTTATCATTTATTTGTGTTTTTTAATAAGTCCATAAATCCTTAACCCAATATTTATTTAACAATCAATAGGAATTCATCTACATTAAAAATGCATTTCCCAATATTCTTTTTTTAAAAAAAAAAAACTTGTTACGATGAAAATTTTCTAACTTAAAAGGAAATTTAGTCTGATTGGTTCAAATTGAAAGTATGCACGAAATCAAATGAATAGGCTCGAAATTAAGTGAATTGGTCTGTTGACATCTCTAAAAAAAACAATGTAAGCAATTGCTGTAATAGGGGATTGAGTATTCAGATCAACTATAGTACAAAGATAATCGAACCATGTTGTAACGCCTATTTGAAATAACAAGTTTCTAGTATGATTTAAAAATCGTATAATCTATATAATACGGAATTATTATCTATTTCATCTCAAAATAACTAAAATTTTATATATTATATTCTCTGTGCTCAATAAAATAAAATTCCGGATAATTAAGTACTCAAAATACGATATTGCTAAAAGAATAAAAACAGAATAATAATGTTATTTGCTATTCTAAAAAAAAAAGAGTGCTAATTATTTCTTGTTGAAGCGAGATACAAATGTGTTGTTTTTAGAATAGAGCGAGATACTTGAATTTAATGTAAATCGTAACAATAATGTATAATTTGACAGCTTTATGAATTATCCAGATACGGTCAGTAGAACAGTATTCAGTATCGAGATGCGCTCTTTTCATCTTAAATTAAATGAGACAGCCGAAATGTTGGCTTCTCAACAGTCCTCATATATCGCGATCGCCTCCAAAAATAAGAAAAGGTCAAACAAAACTTGAACCCAAGCATCAGTAAATTACAAGTAAACTACCGAAAATGGGACAATAACATTTCGTGAATAAACTAAGGATAATATCAATGTCTCAACTGTTATCTGTCTCTTTATTATGTAACCAATTTGAAATAAGATTGAAGGATTGTTGATGCCCTATCTTCTACGTACGGAAAGCCTTAGTTAAAACCCCTCTTACCAACTGTAATAAAGAATGAAGAGAAAATTGAATTCACCTGCCCAGAATCTAAAACTAGCTATCCTTGTCTATGCCCTGACCCTCCCTCCCATTATACTTCGTGATGTTCCCAATTAGTCTTCACTTTTTAAATTATGATGGTAAGGTAGCTAATTAATATAAGGCTGCACCTGCACATATATTATATATTTTTTATACACTTTAAATGCTGATTCTCTAGCCTATCAAGATTGATAGTTCGTATATATATTTAAAGCTCCTATTTCATTTAAAGGGTTTGTTTTTCACTGAAAAATGTGAGCACTGGGTGTCTGTATCTGTTTTTGATACGAACGTCAAAAGTATAGGGAAAGGGATTAGGGTTTAACAATTTTCTTTCATAATCATAATGATAATGATAAACTAACATATATTTAAAATTCTCTAACTACTAACCTGCAGACCCTAAATATAAACTACTAGACTCTGAAGTTGTTCTGCCATGCGGGAGTTCGCTGAGCTCTAGCGCTTCGGCGCACCAAGCCCGCTACATCTTTTAATCCTCGGCCCATGTCTTCTAACTCATGGCCCAATCTCTCTTCTACTTCCTCTTCTACTCTCGCTGACAGTTTCCCATGGACCACTCTACTCTATAAACCTAATACAACAACCTCTTCTGTCACCTATTATTATTAACACTGGACCACACCCTATATATGCTTCTAGGGTTTGCTGTGTATTTTAAAAAATTTCGTGTTTTCTTATTTTAATCCAGAAAAAACGTATTTTTATCTTTTATTTCAATGTCGTCGACAGATAATAGCAACAAAATACTCAAGTATTAAAAGACATAATTAGGATGGAGAATAGAACACTATATCTATATATATATGTATATATATATATATATGTATGTATATACAAGAATCCAACTACTGTTTAAGACGCACAGGACACTTGTAGAGCTGTATAAATGTCAAAATATGTACTTCCTCCATTCATAAATAAGTGTTCTTAGTCATCGAAAGATGCATATGAAAATAGTTGAATAAATATTGTGACAAATAACAAATATGAAAATATTGCAAAGTCATAATATTATTGAATAACGGAACAAATAGTAAATCCGGTAATTTAGCATCAGTCTTGCATAAAATAATAAAATACGACATTTATTTGGATACATAGAAGCCTATATGGTCAATACATTTAATTTGACTAAACGAATCACTATTTTTTTTACGTTGGACAATGCTTTTTTTTTTTATATATATACAAATACAATTATGCTTCTTTATTGATAATATTTTAAAATTGTATTATAATTCTTATTTTTATTAAATAGATTATATGAAGATCAATAATACAAATTAATTTTTAGTTACTAGAATAAGAAATATTTATATTTAAATTGTAATTTAAGAATGTCTCTCTCTCTCTATATATATTACTCCGTATCGGTGGTAGCTTAGCCAGTAATTAAAAAATTGATTGGGATTAATAGTAGATTTGACTGTTGACATCTCATGTCCGAAAAAGGATAATAATATATGTGTATAAATTCATCATAGGTGTTTTAAAAATATATATTTAACGGTAGAGATCTATATATAGATGTCATAGGTAGGGTTGAATTCAAGGATAGGTAGAATTGAGGTCTCTTTATTCGGAGGCGGGTCAACTGATGAACTAGACACCTACTTCTCACATACAGCCATTTCAAGATTGCTTAATCTTCATATGTTTAAGCGCAAGCATGCAATTTGTTAAGTTTCAGAGGGGCAGTTAGCAATTTGTGTTGCCTGGTAAAGCTATAATAAGTTTGAGGATTGTGATGGTTACAGAATAAACTGCATAACAGTGCCGCCCACGCCCACCAACATCGCATCCTACTTTTTACAACTTACTCTACAACATGCAATACAATCAATAATTTACTTTCTTAGTTTGTCATTGTTCTCTGAACATACTAGTATAATTAAGTTTATCAAAAAAAAAATAGGGCAATTTACGGTGAAGTTTGATTGTAAATTAGGCAATTTATGACCAAATCTTTTATTAGATATGAACTGCCCCTTCAAATAGAGCAATTCACAATTAAGAATAGATTTAGTCATGATTTGTCCTATTTAAAGGACATCTCACAGTTAAATTTATTTTTGGTCGTTAATTGCCATCAATCTAATCTTTATGGGGTACTATTTTGACATATATATATATATATATTAGCTCAAAATTATTTTTTTCATAAATAGTGTACTGTATAAAACGTGTTATACATTTATGTGTTGAGGATATGACATTTAATTTTCTTAATTAGCTAATAATCTATACTTGCACAATGGGAAAGATATAGATTATTAGCTACTAACTAATAAAATTATTTGCCATAGCCTCACTACATAATAGTCAAACCCAACCATAAAGTGCATTTGTCATGAATTAATTACACAGCCGATTGTATATTTTCCATCCACAAAATGGGAAAAAGAAGAAGAAAAAAAAGAGAATAAAAGGGTGCAGACCATACATAACTATCATATAAAGATAGACTATTCGTTCAAATAAATAAGAAAATCTAAAAAGTTCTTGTTCTTCAACCAAAAAAAAAAAAAAAAAAACTTCAAAGTTATGAAAATATAACTAATCATGTTCTGAGGAACAACCTGAAGATCAAACTTGTACTCTGTTTTTGGGGTCGATAGTTGTATCGAACACAACCTTTCACCAAACATCCAAGTATAATAATTTTTTTAAATATTGCAATTACACCATAATCTTTTATTTTTGTTGCAATTACAAGATTCTGTTATGAGATTTCAATGTTATGTAACGATAAACACCAACAGCTCGTGAAATGACAATAATGTTGTGAATTTTAGACGTTGAAAAAATTTGGGATGTTATAATTGCAACAAAAAAAAAAAAAAAAGTGTAAATTGCTACGTTTTAAAAGTCATATTATACTAAGAAATTTAAAGAAAGATTGTGTTGAATGATCCAATATCTCCCTTATTTAATGGAAGAATCCGTTAGAAAAGAGAGCATGTTGTGACATCTTATAAATGTGGGATGTATCAAATTAAAATTGCGTACTAGCTAAAAGTAAAAAAGGTGTTATGGGGTATTAGTTATGAACGAGATTCACTTCACGTCATTTCCATAGTCTGTCTGCATCAGATCATGAATCACTGCCCAGCTGGATCCAGTCGAACGCATTTATTCAAAAACCTGCAACAAAATTGAAGCTGCACTGCACACCTCTACAACTAACAAAAAAACAAAAAAACAAAGTGAGTGAGAACATGTATTTCGATGGATGCAGGGTAGGGTTGATGAGATGCCCTTTCAATCTCCTGTTTTGTGTGAATCTTCAGTTTCATCACTAATACACAAATTATGACATCAAAAAACTATGGTCCCTCTTTTTACTATTTTGCCTATGATTCTTATGGCCCCTCTAAGATGCTTTTCCGATGTATATATGCCAAGCAAATTTGTTTCTACACTAGCTAGTCCAAGTGGATCGAGTTGGATCCCTTGCTGCATTAGTATGTAACCCTTCTAGCTTATAGTATATATATAGATGAGTTTCACGAGTCAAGAAAATTTAAAAGTCTGTGTCATTATGAAAATTCACTGAAAACATAAGATTTTTTTGTGTTGGAATGAAGATTTTGCCTAAGATCAAAAATTTGGAAATTAAGTGTTTGTTTAGTATGAGCTTTCTAATTAACTTACTTTGATGCCATAAGCTCAATTGAGATATGCTACGAAACAAGATGTAAATACACTTGTGGCTTGTATTAATTAATATTAATAATCTCGAAGTTGTGAGATTTAAGAATGGCTGCAGTGTAATCAAGTCGAGCCAAGTCAAAAATTCCTATGCTCAAGATTGTCATCGAGTTTATCTCTATCTTATTTTTTGATACTTCGATGCTAACGAGATTCTTCGAGCCTAACAAGCTTTTTAAATTAAAATTTAAATGTAGACATTAATTAATTTCTTACTTTCTTGCGAAATAATAAGTCGAGTAGTGTTAAATTCAAACTTAATGATCATATAGTTGACGAGTTTGAAGAAGCTTCCATAAAATCAAAATTCAAAAAATACCTCATGATTAGCTAGATAACCCATTTTTAACCTTTTATTTAACTCGTTATATAAATTAGATATCGACCAGTTCGTTTGTATTGATCCCAATATTCACAAATAGGGAAATGGACATAGAGGTGAGATCATATAGATCTCCATTCCTTAGGTAGTATATAGATTCATATTTGGACCACACATTATTACATGGGGGATGTATGAAAACCCGAGTCGTGGTAGAGGCCTTCCTGGAGAAAAATGCGAAGGGATATTATTGTCCCTTAAAAGTTTGATGGTTTAGGATTTTCAATATTTTTAAATTTTTACGGTTCATAAAGCGGCAGTGATTTTATGCATAATATTGAACATAAATATGCATGATGTTATATAAAAATATGAATAACGTTGCACACAAATATGGATGGATGGATTTTCATACGGTCAGTTCATACTCTCTCTCTCTCTCTATCTCTCCCTCTCTCTCTCTTCTGCAATCTATTATGGGTGCTGATGTAGTTGTGTCTGAGTGCAAATGGTATAAGGCGATGAATTTGGCAGCGCAATGCTGCTACTGTTGGCCGAAGAAAGGATTTAGGGTCGTGATGTCAGTGACTGGGCGTTAGGCTGCTGCATGGTAGTGACCATCCTAAAAAATCAAAATATGTTTGTTTGAATACAATGTGCATATAGTTAACACAAATATGCATATAGTAACTAAACATAATATGCATACAGTTAAACACAAATATGCATAAGTCTGAGAGCCACACGAATAATATGCATAATGCTGAACATAAATATGAATGATGCTACATATAAATATGCACAATGTTGCACACAAGCATATGGATAATTCTTAATCACTGTCCTAATTTATTGTTCATTCAATCTATTTCTCTTGCCACTAGTTTGTACTTTTTCTCTTTCCCGCAATTGTTGCGAGTTTTGTTGTTGTTGCATATGAGTGTAGAGGGTATAAGGCGACAATGATGGCAGCATTGTGGTGTTGCTTTTGGCTGAAGCGAGGATTTGGGGTGGTGATGACGACGACGACAACGATGTTAGAATGTTGTTGGTCATGATTAGTAGATATTAGAGCTCAAACTCAGGTTAGAACTGTGAGTTAGGGCAACAACGTTGGACTATGGTGGCTAAGTCAATCGTCGGCACACGTTGTTCGACGGAGAATAGAGATGTGATGTAGGTGGCGGGCGCACCTGACTCACGCACCCCCCACTGATGGTCATCCCAAAAAATCAAAATATATTTATTTGAACCTAATATGCATATAGTTGAACACAAATATGCATAAGGTTGGGATTTGCCTGAGTTTAATGATGCACATGTACATTTTTGCCTGGATTTTCTAATCCTATCCCTCAACACTTTTTGTCCGAAATGGCCCTGCCAGGTGTCGCATTTTTAGCGTGCTATGTAAACAAAATACGTTGTATTTCATTTATTATAATTCATAACATCTGAAAGTCATATTTTATTTCATCGCATTTTTAGCATGCTATGTAAACAAAATGTATGATCCAGATTT
>JAYDZE010539236.1:0-33232 GCA_034509125.1 Monilaria moniliformis
CCCCCCCCCCCCCCCCCCCCCCCCCCCCCCCCCCCCCCCCCCCCCCCCCCCCCCCCCGCTAGTGCTCTGAGATATAATTATGAAT
The DNA here is from genome assembly GCA_034509125.1 of Monilaria moniliformis. Lineage (NCBI taxonomy): Eukaryota > Viridiplantae > Streptophyta > Magnoliopsida > Caryophyllales > Aizoaceae > Monilaria > Monilaria moniliformis. Next base: position 86 of record JAYDZE010539236.1, read on the forward strand.
TCTTAATCATAGTGATAAGTATCATCCCACCAAATCTAGGAACATTTTGTCAACAAAGTTGTCTATACTACGTAAAAAATATCAAGAAAACACCATATATTACAGAGTTCCAAAAACCAATATTCAGATGCATTTGCAAAAATCCACAACTGGATTTAAGTACCTCCCAGTTAAACATTGCAGCTGCAGCAAGACTTTCCCGTGAGTGAAGCTGACTACTATTCTCGATGCTGGTTAAGGCATGCAGTTCCATCAAACTCTTTAGGAAAACTATTGTATCTGAAAGATTATGATGATCTCCATGCAAGATTTTGAAGTCTTCAGTCCTAAACATTAGAAGGATAGAGAAAGTCGTAATACTTCCAAGTGATCAAGGATTTAGAAATCAGTGCAGGTGGCAACCATTTTAAAGTTGAAAGACAAAATATTTACTGTCTGACTGAGGTGCTCTGAATATTGGTCTCATCTGCCGATGGTGTGCGAAAGCTAAGCTCATCTTGTGCAAGTGCATACCAACCAGGAATATCTATATCTATCCCAGAAACTCTCTGGAGCTGATACCCAAGGACAATGGCATCCTGCAGCCTTCTTGATCCACTAAGCTGCATCAAACAAGAAGTCTAAGGAGTAATAAAGATATATTGCAAAACACATAGAAAACCACAGGAGAGAACCTGTGAACCCAAACAATAGATCATGTTAACATTGTTCTCCTATCATATTTTTATTTCATAAATTGTTTAAAAGGTGTTCAGATGAAATCAAACTTTTATTATGTACGTAAATCAAATCCTTAGGAAACTGGGATACTATTTCTTTACTTCAGATTTAAAATATTTCAGTCCTAAAAGCACTAATACTATTTGAAAGAGGATGCATAAATGCAAAGGAAAAGAGGAAACGGAGGATTATAAGAGGTTTGAAGAAAAAACTACCTTAGAAGGAGTAACATTTTTCCCCATAGCTGTATCCTGAAGTATTTGAGCAACCACCTTGAAATTCATGAGAAGTGAGAACAAGTTAGCTGAAGCTAAACAAACCATTGAGTTATACTATTATAAAATTCCCAAGGTATATATATTTGTAATGGACAAATTTCAGACGATGAGCGTACTGGTAAGAACATTATGAACTTAGTGCTTAATGAAGCTTGGCACCGAATCCAAAATATAAACTAATTAAAACTTTAATCCAAAATGTCACAAGTCCAAAAATAGAATGTTTAATATAGACCAAAAATGTACAGAAATTAATGGTTTGTTGAACAACTAGAAAGAAACAAGTGAAGAAAAACAGTATAACAGTTGTGAAGTGCTAAAAGGCCGCAGTAAATCATACATTCATAAAAAAACCCATTCGGTGTGCTATATATTATGAATTTTGAGCTATAAAAGTCAGCTCATATTTGGATATCATCAAACAAAGCCTTTTATCCAGCAGCAAAACCTGAACTATTCATGTTTGCCGGTGTGAGGGTATTGTATAAATATATTGATGTATTTCTATCTTCTAGTATTAAAGGAAAAAAGAGAAGATACCTCACCGCCATTAGTGCCTGTATCATAACACGGTCTTAGGGAAATCGCATGTTTGATATAAGGAGCCCAACGTCCGGTAAGCAAATCTCTCCTTATGATCTCCACACCACATTGATAGCACTGTTTATGCAATATGATATAGGTTGACAAGATCTCAAAGAATTATCACTTTTGCTTTCACATCGCAAGTTAATTTAATAAATATACAAGGTGATAATGTACCTCAAGCATGTTCCTTACAAACGGTTCCTCATTAAAATAATCTCTGCGTACAAAAATCAAAGGCACTTTGTATGCCAAGGCTTCACTCACAGTACCATATCCAATTTTACCTGAGAGATGTGAGAGTCATCATAATGTAAGAAAATACTAATAAAACTGAATTATTCATCAGAAAAAATATTGCAAGAAGTTTGGTTTAAGGTTACCAAGCATGCAGTCTGAAGCTGCAATAAAATCAGGGGTATAAATATCCTTTGGAAGCTTCATAAAATTTTCTGGAAGCTCCTGCCCTTCTGATGTCCCGCAGACCTAGATCACGTAACAGTATGCAAACCAGCAAAATTATAACTCACAACAAACAGCTACATACGAGCATGTAGGGAGACGAACCAAGCATATCCATCCATCGGGTAGGTACTCCTTCTGAAGCTTCCACCCAGCTGGCTGTGAGAAATGAATAGTTCTAATATTAGTAATTGTTTGAGTAATATAAGATAGAACAAACCATCTAAAAGTGGTCACTGAATCATATCTTATCTAGAGAAACCTGACATTCCTACAGAAGTTCTTATACCTAAGACAAAACACTAGAACTGCTACATCTAAAGTGAGAAATTCATGTAAATTTCACTACAGAAAGAAACAGACAACCAGAACCTTTGCCGAATATTAACGACTGAAAACCTAGAAGTTTATTAATTTGAATCAGAAAAAGATAAAGAGAATGGCATTCTTGATGCCTCCACAAACAGCAGAATTTTAAAATGTACAGTTACAATCTACCTGCCCGCCAAAATTATAAATCAAAACTTTCGTGTCTTCCGCAATTCCAAGCTCTTTCCTAACCTGAACAAAAGTGAACCAACAATCAGAAAGGTATCTTACGCCAGCAGAACACATTTAGTAGCATAAGCCAACCTCAGCCCGCGACCTGCGTAATCTCCGAACTACAAGAGGTACATCAACCGCATCTCGAAAAGCAGGCACTGCAAGGTTCTCGCATGCATGAGAATTAGTGCATAAGATTTCAACTATTAAGTAAACCTATTCACACACACACAAAGATTATCCAATCATCAACTAAACAGATTACATTAGACCTCTGATATCCCTAAAATTTAGTTCTGCAGACAGGCATGGTAATTTAAATGAAATTTGGTGAAAGTGGTCAGAGAACAAATGAGAAGCTGACAAAATAATTGAGCAATTATTTATGCCATCTGCTGAGCAGACTTCGTCAGTATGCTGAATATCATTTTATATTCCATCCAGCTAAAGAGGATGAAGATACACAGAAGGATCTAACTTTCATAGTACTAGATAATAAGTAGTTGATTGATTTTATGATAGAAGGCATAGTAAGGTGGAAAATATAAAACTAAAAAATTGAAAAGAGACCTTAATATATGACCATAATAAGATGGAAAATATAAAACTAAAATGTTGTGCTCGTTAAAGTAGGCTGGGTATAGGTGCATGTAGGCAGGGGTTGTTTTTACCCTGCCTGTTGACGCACAATTTTTTTTAAATATATACTTCTCAGATTTTCAGACAGGTGTCACATCGTGGAAGCATGTGGATACTCCATCCACTAGTAGGGGAAAACTTTCCAATATATACATATATAAAGTAAGAAGGTAAAAAGTTATCAGTAGTAAAATAAGACATACTACTGCACCAAAACCAATCTCTAACAATGTCAGAGACAAGGTTGGTTTAAAATCCTTGTGAATCAAAACCATACAATCAACATTGTCGTAACCCTATCCCACAACTTCTCAAGGGTTCTCTCAAAATTCTAAAGGTTTTCCTTCCTAACCAAAGAGACCAGCATCCTGTGCTTTCTCTGCTCATGTAGCTACCAAAATGTTGGACTAGTATGGAGAAAAAGAGAAGATAATATTTTAGTGTGTGTGTGTGTATGTGTGTGTGTGAGACCAACATACTGTGCTTATAAGCATAATGTGGGACTACCATACTTGGGCAGTATCCTGGGAGACGTATAACGAAGTCGCAATGAGAATAATCTTCGGCTATCTGCAAAGATTTTAATAAGCAAAAGCAAAAGAAGGGTTTTCAAGTTCTTATAAGGAAAGGAGAGGGAAATCTTCAAAGTAAACATCAAAGAGTACAACTAATTAACAAAAGTGACAAGGCACACATATGAAATCAACCTCCTACTTACTGAAAAATATTTGTCAATTTAATTGAAGAGTATGTAACAATTTCTTCATGGAGTAGTATTAAGACTTAATGTATGATCTGTGCTCTCAACAAATAACACAAAATTAATTCCCCTTAATATCAGGGCTTATGATCATGACCAAAACAAGACTATCAGAAAGCGTAAATGCAAAACCATGTCAGTTTGGTCCTGAAGCAGACATATCATATAATGTGGACTTTGCTTAGAGCTAAAAAGTGTTACAGGAGCTATGATCCCAAACTTTTGAGATCCTCAGTGCCAAAAACGACGAGGAGTCCTAAGTGAAAGCACAACTAAATTTTAATGATCTTCACATAATGTAGGGGCAAGGCAATGTGGTGAAGGTGGGTGACGTTAGCAGTCTTCAAATACCTTGAAGGAATAAATATCACTGTTCTTGCATTTCTATAGCTGTCATAAAAATATTTAAGATGGCACATTTCTTCCCGAGCTAGCGAATAAGATTCCATAATATCCAATTAAAGGAACTGCCAAATAGTAGCCAATGCAATCATCGGACCATCGGATGAATTCTTCTCAGTTGTTATCAATAATGGAAGAATAACATCTCCTTTTGTAATTGCAATGAAAAAAGTGTTAGTTCTCTAATACCAAAATGTTAATTTGGTTGGAAGTAGTGATGATGATTATCCATGGAAGTTGGATAAAACAATTACAACTTACCTGCCAAATGATAGAGTGACTTTGACGTCCAGCCACCATAACATATTCGGCATATATGAAGTCCCAACTGCAAAAGATAAAAGACCAGAAGAGAAACAACAAAATACAAATATAGAGTCTGAGATAAATAAAACTAATTAACTTTAAACAACCGATAAATATGAATCACTTTGGATTCAGTTTAGGAGTCTTTGCTTTACGGTGATATACATGTATTTACTGGATGCTATCATTATGTCATTTAGGCTCCTGATGCCTTATATAATCTGTTATATGTCAGTAAAACTAATTCAAAACTTAGATGACCACTGCAATGATAAAATCGACAAGGGTCTGTACTGTTGTGATGGCAATTCGAACTATTTTCAATCTTAACTTACTAATATAGATTAATTTCTTCAGATGGAAGTGATGGTATAAATTAATGTATTGTTTAGGACATCCAGATTTTTTTATTGATAGCTTTTTTATCCAGATCTATTTCATACTATTAAAGATCTTTCTCTTTTCATGTTTGAAGTTGGTCATATGCGGAGATTTTAGGCATGCTATCTGTTATTCCTAAGAAACGAACAGTATATATCTTGACAATATGCTTGTTTAGCCATTTCTGAGAAATTGTGAATGATTAATATCTTGAAAATGTGTGCTGGAAAGTTTATCCATAAACATTTATCTTATTTTCATATATTTTAAGTAGGTATACTGAGCTACAACCCCCTTTCTGTTCACATGAAATTTTTCCTCATATATATAGAGTTAATTTTTAAGAATCTATAATCACCTAAAGTTGGTCACACAAACAGCACGAACTCCAGCATCTGCAGCTGCTTGGCATGCAATAGGAACAGCATCAGATACCTGTTATTATTCAGTACAATTAGAAAGAGCGTTTTTCCCATCTGCAATCCAGCTTACAGTAGATGACTGTATGTCAAAATGTCTTAGGGAAAGCAAGCTTAAATTATATATCAGTTGAAAGGGAGAGTTTTTTTATATGTCATACCACTAAACTAGCATTGATGGATTTCAGCCATTCAGCCTCAGTTGACAATATAGAATCCCGAGGTACCACAGCTATCTCAACATACTGTTGAAAAGTGAAAGACAGTAGTCACCAGACAATCAAAAGAAGGCAATATGCAAAATGTGAATTAAGAGTAGAAATAATAATCTCCCCATTTACATTGCTAGTACCTTCTCCAAGGACGCAAGACGATCAACCGTCAACGCATCTGCTTGAACGGCACCAATATCTAATAGCACCTGCAGAAAAATAAAATTGCATTTATTATACAGCCTACATTAATTTAGCATCAGATCCTTCAATGATAGAATTGTATAGCAGTAGCATCAACCAGCCCCAGAAAATCCATACCCCAAAAAGAAACAAGAAGTAACAACAGAAGGAGCATAAAGTAATATTGTTAAGGATATAGAAAAGAATAGCAGTTATATGTAGTTCAAATTTTCCAGCACCAGAATACTAGGACAAATCATTATAATAAAAATAGATCCACTCCAAGTATAAAAAAAAAGAAGAAGAAAAAAAAAAGTAGATCCAGTCCACAATGTTAGTGTCCAACAAACAAGTTTTGATTGTTATGCAAATGCAACTTTTCTTTCCATCTAGAGCGGCACAGCTTCTAGAGACACAGTATCCATAGTTTTATACCTCCAAACATATTAGAGTCAATTGAAGGGAGATGGGGGGTGGGGGATTGACCTTCCGGATGAAGAGTTTAGGTGACTCTATTTCTGTGGTAAAAATGTGCTCTGGAGCACCAGTAACCACGTGAATTTCATGTCCTGCCAGGATGAGATTACGAACCACCTGCACATAAGCAACATTTGTAAAATTATCAGCATCAATTTATGAACTTCCAAAGTATACATAAATTCTACGAAACAAGATTTACTGTGTGTAAAAGCGAAGAAGGTATCTTACAGAAAAAGGATACCTTTTCTTCTTCTCTTTTTTGAAGGAAATAAAAGGTATATTTTAGGAATCAATAATCCAAGAAAGAAAAGAAATCTATACATTTAGTATTACGAAGTGGACAAGCCATTCACTCCAAGGAGAGACAATGAAACTACAAGACTAAAACTCCGATATCTAAGTAGACCACGAACCGCAACTTAGTTGGTAAGACTTTTTTCCTCCAACCAATAGGTTAGGAGTTCAAGTCACCACGGCCATGTGGATAAATGGAGAACCATTATTGATCCAAAAATAAAAAAATAAACTCCAATTTCTAAGTAAATCTCATATAAACATAGGTTAAGATCTTCCTTTTTTTGCGACAATTATAGTATAAACTAAAAAAGAAGGAACTAAGAAAGTTTATACTTTTGGGCACCAGCACGTAACCAATATTTGATCCTTTTCTGACAACTAAAAATGAACTCCTTTATATCCTAAAGAATTCTCCAGAGACTCTCTAGCCATACCGACCAACATACAGCAGACAGACCATCCCACTCATTCCTACAAAGCATCCTTAGTCTGTGACAAAAAGATCCAGCATGAGCCAGGAGAGTCCCAGACGAGACCAAAATCTAGCAAGGATAGTACATTGATGAAAAAGAGCAGCAATGTACTGCTAATGCCTTGGGCCATAAAGTGAAGACATATGATAGAAAGATATGCTCCTTTGCCTCCAAGTTCCACCCACATAAAGCACACAAAAGGATTTCTATGTTGCACAATGTCACAAGTAGACCTACCAACCATGAAAATACTTGAAAGTTGAAACTTGTTGGCGACAGCGCAATTCAAATTCAAATAAATTTGGAGAAGGAAAAGTGGGGAACTAGGTTGCAGGAAGAAAGAATCCGAAAAAGATTTGCAGAGAAGATAGTTCCTCACCCACCTCGCGAAAGTCACCAATGCGCCCCTACAAGCCCACAGTTTCAAGTAAACCTAACAAGGCACATATCTGAAAATTTTCTGAATCTCTCATGTTATATAGAGAGTGAAGAGCATCCTCATCCATTGATATTCTCAAAACCTCGCCATTTAGGTCGATCCCAGCACTTGGGACCCTATGGATGAAGACATGGTCTCTCCGTATACCATTGGATTTCATTCGGAAAAGCTCCCCCTTCCCCCCTGACTCTTTCTTAAGAACACTGGTTTTAAGAATGAGTGATAGCCCTTCTCCAACCCCTACTGCCCAAAGTATTTCCTTTTCTAACTGGGACATTCACATTTTGAGTAGACTCTAGAAATGAATTTCCATGGAATACTAAAAGTTGTTGCAGTCACCAAGCTTGCATCCTTCTTTTTCTTGAAAGTCATATTAAACTAACAATTGCGTTCCCAAAAAGCAAATTAAGCCCTATGATAATTGAACCCCCACCATCGTTTCCCGAACAATATCTGAATATCTACTATACTTCACTGTTCCTACCTGAACTTCATTCAATCTAACTACAAGATCCTAAGCATTAGTGAATTGTTAATAATTTAAATATATATATATATATATATATATATCAGTTTCACCCGTACAAATAATCTCTCTCATAAGTTCAAAGCTATAACTCAATCAAACCCAAAGAAACAAATGAAACCAAAGTAATAGGTATGCACATTTACACAATTGAGAAGCTGAAGAGCTCAACCACATTAAGACTGATGGCGCCCACTAAAAAACATGAGTGCACACAAACCAACTCCAAAAACTAGACAACTATTCCCAGAAACAATTACATATTATTCCTAAAGATTCAACATTGCCAAACACAACTACCGTCTGATCAAAATAAATTAAATAAACAAAAGAAATGGCGATAGCTAAAAGATAACCTCGGCAACACGGGTGGCATGTCCAAATCCATGGCCGGAGACATAGTAGGCAAAAACAAGAGGCCTTTGTCCCATTTCTTCCTGCATCTCTTGATTCTCTTGATCTTGGACCCACTACAGATTTACAGATTCCCTTCTCTCTCTCTCTCTCTCTCTCTATAGCCAAACACCAACCTCTCACCATCTTCTTTTTCCTTATTAAGTCCGATTTTCAGTAATGATTTAATTATTCTCTATTTCCTTTTTGTCTTCTCCCAACTTCCATTAAATTAATACGTTTATTTTTATATTACTATTTTGCATTTTGCACAGATATATAAATATCAGCAAAGATGGAGATCGATACACGTTATAATGTATCAAAAATTGGGTGTCGGCTGAGCAGATTTAGCAAATGGAAGTGGGCTACTATGATATGACTGAGGAGCGAGAAGCTACATAGCGCGGGAGAGAGAGACTGAAGATCTTCTTGAATCTTATAAGATTCTTTTGAATAAATATATTTTTAAGACAAAGTGAGAGGATCTTCACATTTTATAATATTTATTATATTTGAATTTGTATTATATATATAAAAAAATTAATGTCAAATATAGCTTACACCTTAAACCCCTAAAAATATTCATTAATACTAGTGACAAATCCAAACTATTTATTTAGTGAGTCCACCTAATTATAGTTTTATAAATTTATAAGTAATTTTTAAATTAAAATTGGAAAGAAACAACAATATTAGTACAATGTAACATCGTTTGAAATGAATTATATCACAATGCTAAAAGAAAAAAGGAAGTAAATATGACCATCGATGGTGTAAATACCCGATCGTCCGATAACAACAGGCTACCCTACCGTTGGAAATCTCTTTTAGTGTAGAATACATTAACTCTAAGTTTTTGGTGATTGGTCGTTGTCCGATTATCGATGTGGTCATAATCACACTTGAAAGTTGGCATTGCTAAACTAATTTTCAAGTATGATTCCGACCACATCGGTGCCGATGATGATGGCAACATGTTGTTGGAAATCACCTTAATGCAATACATTAAGCCATGCAATGCACAAAATATACAAGGATTGTCATTATGTATTTCTACAATAAATTCAATGCTAATTCAAAGAAATATATATTGTGTCATATATAATAAAATTATATATAAGTTGTAAACAATTCAAAAATAAAAAAATAATAATATATGCAAACATCGGATTATAGTATTATTATGTTTGCATAAAGGTTTTTTTTTAAAAACCTAGGTAATAATAATAATATTACTACCTTTTTTTTTTACAGTCATTAGCTAATATCGTAACACCTTATAAAATAAAACATCATAAGCACAATATAAATATTTGTAGTCAGAAATTTATTAGAGTTAAAATTACAAAATAAATCTATTATATTATTGATATATTTAAAATGAATTTTTCATTATCATTTTAAATTAGTTATATTGGTTAGTTATCAAATAAAATTAGAAAATGTAGTGGTAAATATAAATATTAAATTTAGAGCTGAATAAATTATACATAATAATAGCCTATGGAATTATTTAATTATAATATAATATTAGAAGTTAATTAACAAAACATTAATATTTATTTCCCACAGCTAAAATTTAATTATCCTTTCGAATTTGCATTGCCCAAATGGATTAGCTGTATTGACCGTTTGTATCTCTGCTTCTCTCTCTCGCCTCTCTCTCTCTCCCAAGCTCACACACACACACACACACACACACACAAACTGCTGTGGGGTTAGTAATTCCCTTACTATATCATACTCTTATATGCAGAGCTTGAGCGCGAGTAATGGCGCTAACTGGGGTGTCAGGCTCACAAGAACACCAAGAGCTTGTATTTCGAAGGTACGTTTCCTTTTTATGAGAATTGATTTTGGAAGATTTATTTTTAAGAACAGCAATTCAATTCTCTTTTGGTGATGTTCATAGCATTTTATGTCAGCTTTTATTGCAATGAAGAGATAAGTCGTCGTGAAATTATGGACAGATGATGTAGTGTGGACAATTAAAGTGTCAATATTTTTATTAATTTGGCAATTTATTCTCAGAAAGTTTGGTTAGTTCATACATCTGCAAATTAGTTACTTATGTATACATATACTGATATACATGTGTCTGTGTGTTTGCATGATAGGCATGACAGCATTAAATGCTTTATATTGATACCTTTTCACGTTAATTTGAAATTTTAAGAATCAATTTTGTATGCTAATTGAAATGTTTGTCAGTTGAATACAATCTAAAAGAGCCAACAGAATATAGAAAATTCCCAAATTTGTAGGTGTGTATCAAGCAATTTAATCATATATGGAGGAAAATGGAGTTGATTAATATTTTATTTTTGGAGAAGGGGATGGAATACATTAGTTGAAAGTAATGGGTTCAACTTACATATCCAGAGTTTGTTTGGGTCATATAATTGCAATTCTGTTGTATCTCGAAACTCAATGAGAACAAGTCAGTCGGGTGAGGAATTTGAAGTTATTACTAATGTTACTGTGGCAGGCTCAATTCTCCTTAAAGAATGTGATATGCCCTCACCTCAGTCCAAAGATTTTGGTTTGTTATTACATTAGGCTGTCTCCAAAGTCTTGGCACGATATAGCAGATTTGCTCAATTTTCCTGTGAAATATGTCAAAAATGAGACTGCAAGAAGAATCAGTTCACTGATATTGCTACTCTATAAAGAGCAATGTGGGTAAAGATGGCGTAACTTGAGATTCAACTACTTTTTTCTGTTGAAGTCATAAAGGGTTCTCGTGGAACAATCAGACATGGCATGATGATGATAATTTGAGTGGACTAAACTGAATGGTGCTTGACATGATAACTGTTCGTTTAAATTGAATTCATCTGAAGATCTTTTATTTGTCTTTTTAAACTGTGTATTTATCCTGTAACTAGTCGATCATATATATCATTGAATCCTAAAAATTCAGTTTGGTTCACTACTTTTAATTCATATGCATTTTTCAGCCAACTTCCTGTCTAGCATTAGGGAACAAGAAAGAACACAAGGGACATGGTGTGATTTTAGAACTTGACCCAAAGGATGACTTGGTCGAGAAAGATTCTCAAAAGCTCAAGGAATGCAGATTGCCTCCTTTGGTTAGTGCATTAAAAGCTTCAGCAGAGGAAAACGCAGCCAGTTTTCACTTTCCCGGACATAACAGAGGACAAGCAGCTCCTTCATCATTGACCCGACTAATTGGTGCAAGACCGTATGTGCATGACTTGCCCGAACTTCCAGAGCTCGACAATCTTTTTGCTCCTGAGGGACCTATTTTGGAAGCACAAAAACAGGCAGCTGAACTTTTCGGAGCATCAGAGACGTGGTTTCTTGTTGGTGGTAGTACATGCGGGGTCCAGGCAGCGATAATGGCAACTTGTTTGCCCGGAGATGTTCTCATTCTCCCACGAAATTCTCACATCTCAGCAATATCTGCCATGGTATTATCCGGCGTGGTACCCAAGTACATTGTTCCTGAGTATGACCCTGAATGGGACATAGCCAGTGGCATTACTCCTTCGCAGGCAAGAGCAACATAGCATTTATGGTTGTAGTAAAAGTGTTTCTAGTTTCAGAGCTTTTTGATCTGTTAATAGGAAAAGTTTGCCTCTGGCAAAATAAATCATCATTATTAGTTTTCTGTTAAATGTTAATTCTGGATTAGTGTTATGACAGGTAGAGGAAGCCATCAAGGAACTAGAGACCGAAGGTCTAAAACCAGCTGCCGTTTTTGTTGTTTCACCTAGTTATTACGGTATATGCAGCGACATTGGTGCAATTTCCAAGCTCTGTCACAAGAATGAGATCCCTGTGATCGTTGATGAAGCTCACGGGGCTCACTTTGGCTTCCACCAGCAGCTGCCAATCTCGGCTCTTGCTCAAGGGGCTGATATTGTTGTGCAATCAACTCACAAAGTACTGTGCTCTCTCACACAGTCATCAATGCTACATCTTTCCAGTAATCTTATTGACGAGGAGAGGATTTGCAGGTGCCTTCAGATGCTCCAAAGCAGTAGCCCGAGTTATCTGTTGTTAGCGTCATTAGACGCTGCTACGGCTCAATTAAGTGATAGCCAGGGAACCATTTTCAATGAAGCTATTGAGCTAGCTGTTGAAACGAGACGTATGATCAAAGAAATCCCCAGAATCCCGCTCTTTGACACCGGGAACTTCCCTAGATCTCCTGCTATTGATCCTTTACGAGTCACTATTGGCACGCAGAAACTTGGCCTTTCAGGCTTTGAAGCTGATGATATCTTATGCAGGGACTTTGGGGTAGTTTCTGAACTTGTCGGAACACAGTCTATTACATTAGCATTCAACCTCGGAACCAAAAGAGAGCATGCTTTGAGACTTTTGGCAGGATTGGAGCATCTATCAGCAACTTTCACTCGCACCAACGGATTATCCACGGAAAGAGAAATCAACGTCACAACTCTAGCACCCTTCGACGACTTCAACGTGGTTTTGAGTCCGAGAGATGCCTTTTTTGCTCGTAAACGAAAAGTAAGCCTTGAGGATAGTCTAGGTAAAATATGTGGGGAGCTGATATGTCCTTATCCACCTGGGATTCCGGTGGTGATCCCGGGTGAGGTTGTTACTGAGAGAGCCCTGAAGTACTTGCTGCATGTTAAAAGCAAGGGCGCCATGATCAGCGGAGCTGCAGACCGTCTCCTCTCCTCCCTCATTGTATGTGATGTATGAGGTATCATTGCTCTATGAAACTTCATATTTTGTGAAAACCTTGATTTTTGGAGGTATATATAATGGATTTATGCTCATACTTCTATGTTGTATACATTGATCTCATTCTATGTTCTATAGATTGATCTCATACTATGTTATCGATATGTATCCGTGCGTGTATGTTTATTAGAACACAAGTACGAGGTTAGTCTGATTCAGACAGAAGTACAATAATATTTTGCAAATGCAATAAAAACACAATTTTAGTGTTAATAAGAGAACATGACTGAGTTCTAGAAATAACCAATGAAAAGCTTGTCCAAAACTAGTAAATAAAACAGAAAACATGGATCTAAATATTACATTTTCATGTAGTATGGTGAATTATGCACGTAAAGGGTTCTCACATTTTAGCGCAATGCATACCCGGGGAGTAATCGAATGGAACCGAGTCGAATATCATTGTGCTCAAGCTTGATTCGTTGATTATCCATCTGAGCCTCAACTTTTATTTACCGAATATTTGAAGCCAACCGAGCTTTCTAAATTAGATGTGTTTGTTTGCAAATTAGCTGGGAAATTATATATTTAAAAAAATTATCCGAAATAATATAATATAATCATAATTTTCTCATAATAAATTAAGTTAGTTAAAACCTTACTAATTATAGTATAGAAATATAAGTTGCATCTAGTTAATAAATTTATATTTTAAAGTTAAATATTTAGCTCGTCCATGTACTAACAAACTGAATACTACCATGTTCAAGCTTGGCTTGTTTAGCTAATGAGATTCACTAAAAAAGCTCGAACGAGCTTTTATCGAGTCAATATCCAAATAGCTCGATTCATTTACAACTCTGTGCATGCATGAAAATGATTCACGGCAAACTACAGAAAAATCAGTAGACAAACTTCCCGGGCAAGAGAATGGAAAACAAAACAGAGCTGCATTAAGTGCATATATTATATGCTGAAAATACTTCTTCAAAGATGGATACAAGAATTACGAGCCACATAATTAGCTCAAGTCTATCTTCTTTCTTAACAAACAAATGAAATTGTAATATGAATATGGAAATACCAAATTTTGCCAAAGTTCAATAAAGAAGCCCCCATGTCAAATCCGGGCTAGGGGGCTAACATTCTATAATCTACCTTACAATAATACAAGTTATACGTTTATAAAAATATTAACTTCTTTGTTTATACAACCTACATCCGACTAGCGAGTACAAAATTGCGAAGGGTTCGGACAGATTCTGTAAACCATACGCCTCTTCCCTGGACACCAGTAGAACTGACATACCTTAGATATCGATAGCAAGTAAGGTGAGAAGGTGCTGAACATGATGTCATGACGAACTTGATCAATGCTGATCGGGCTCTTCCATATTGGAAGTTACCGGGCTATAAAATAAATCGTCATTCACCCTCTTCTTGGATTGTGCTTTTTTCTTCTTTGCTGATTGAGTTTCGGGCTTCAGATCAGGTGACACTGAATAGTCAGTCGAAGGGCCCGGCCCACTGAGCTGCAAGTCTGTGTCCACATCAGGACTTACCCATGATATAGGCTGAACTGCAGCATAAACAGAATGGTATCAATTCACATCTGACACTGTGAAATATGCAGAATCCAGTTTTAGGAATCACAAGTTGGAAATGAACTCAAATATGCGCAAAGCAATTTTTGCAACCAAAGGGATGGTTTGTTAACCAAGTTATAGTCAAGTACGCTTGAAGGATGAATAATGATGAACCGGGAATCTTGGTCCAATTTCAAAACCATACCTTTGCTAGTAAAAATATTTAGAATATTCTCAAAACTGCTCAAAGAGAATACATTCATTTTACAGTCACTTGCCATGGACAAGTGTCCTCAGGACTTGCTGTAAAGTTTTTGCAAGTTCAACATTGTCAAACTGCAAGAAACTGGAGACTCATTTGGTCAAGTGACACTGATTATTACTAAATTCATATCCAGAAAAACATAAAAACTATAAGTATATTTTTAGGCCAAAGACGGCTATCAGAACAGGATACTGATTCAGATTTGACAAAGACTGTTTAAGATAAGCCCAAAGGATTTCCATTCCAAACAAAGAAGAAGAAAAAAAGATAACTAAAGGATCCTGTTTCCTTGGTGTGCAAATGTTCTGAACTATGATTTCCATATAAGTTAAAAGTAAAGTTTGAAGTCACCTTCTGAAGGATGAGGAAATCTTAACATCCTAAGATTGTCAGCATCACTTGTAGGTCTAGGACGCTTCCGCACATAATTTTCTTGCAAAGGTCTAGGGATTTGAAAGGAAAATTGCGACAATCTAAGGCCTTGCTCTTTGTACTCTGGGTGCTCCTCAAGGTACCTTGACATTTTTAATGCATCATAAAATCAGGCGATGAAATGTGAGGGAAAATGTCAACGACTCCAATGATACACAACAAAGCTATTGATACCTCAGAAATACCATACCTCTGAACTTCCACCATTGAACGAAGTCTCTTGCCTGATGGTGCAACATAATACCTGCTCAGATGGGTATCACTTGTTTATCATAATCATGAACACTACATCAATTACTATTGATCAAAACAACTGATGTAGCAAACAAAGGAATACAAAAATCAAGCTTCTCTGTCAAGACCACTTTATTCAAGTAGCACTCTGGTTTCTCCTTATATCCTCTTTAGATTCTAGGCAAATTAAAATACTGAAAGGTCATGTGTTATAGAACCTTTAACAGCAAAGAAATCAGATTCTGTGACATAAGAATCACTAGGAGTCCCGAGTTGTTCTTGCAATAATCATTAACATCCAGAACTATGTAATGATTTTCCACCCAGAGCAGTTTCAATTATGCCAAAGCAAGAAGGATTTAATAGTTGGTATCTGGTTCTACTAAAAATATAAATAAAAACTTTCAGTTTTAAGATGGTATTTGAATTACAAAAGGCAACTGCTCTTCTCACTTCTTTCAAAAGATTTTTTCTAAAGCCCAACTTTTTGATCCACTTGCATCATGTATCTTTTATTTTCAACAAAAACTCAAAAGAATGTTAAATCAATATGTTCCAGCTTTAATTACCACCCAAAAGAATAATCTAGAGCTGAATTAAAAAATATGCCATGTAGAAAGTCTAACCCAATTTTTTTTTAAAGTTCTCTAATCCATGATGAATTCGTTAGTCCTCTTATCACCATAAAACTACAAATTTTAAGATATAATAGCCACAGATGAAAGAAGAGAAAAAAAGAAAAGAAAATGAAAGAAAAGAAAATCAACTACTTATATACATCACACGAGAGTGATGAATCGTACTAAACACACATTGTGCGACATTAGTGACGACGTTTGTGGAATTCGGAGTCTTTCATACAATTAATGGGTTTTTAATCAAATTTTTAAGTATTTCTTGTTCTTTTTTCATTTGTAGGCATCCTTACATTAATAAGGAACTCATAAAGTACAATAAACCAATTTTTCAAAAAAGAAGAAGAAGAGAGAGAGAGAGAGAGAGAGAGTACAGTACCAAAAAAAAAAATATAGTTTTTGAATAGGGTGTTGCATTCCCAAAACTTATTTTGAAAATCTAATCTTTTCCAGTTTCAACCTAACCATGCCTCCTAAATAGATTCATTCTTCAATATTGTGTTCCTGAATTCCCTTCTCAAAGTTCAACATTAAAAAAAAATAAAAAAATAAAAAAAGATTCTCCATTCTTATTAAATCCCTACAGCAAACATATTCAACTATTAAAATTGGTCTTTCAATATAAGAAAAATGCTACATTACTTTCAGGAAATTCCTACTTTTTATGTTTAACACATTCAACTATTCAGAGTTCAGACTGGTTTTATCTAGGATATTTAGTACGCTCAGACTCAGTTAGGCATTATTTCAGGTTTTCATTGAACTGATCAAAGTATTACAGCTACTTATGGCAGGCAGATAAACAAATTAAAACTAATTAGACTGTGTGAAAGAGAATACATACACATCTGCAAACTTGGTGCTTCCTTCACCTCTGAATTTTAGAAGTCGCTGCCAACCTGAAGGCGGTCGAGCAATACTAGGTTTATCAATTGCCCAAAGCATACTGCCATCCTGCACTAGATCAGGTGGATCATCACATGATATGTCAGGCCGCCATTCTCTACCAGCTCCACAGATGAAAGGTTGTTCCATAATATGCTCCCGTATTTCTTCATACTTCTCCTTTGTTGGAATGAACCTCCATTTGAAACAGTTGGCGCACTGAACAGTGAAAGCTCCCACAGATAGAGATCTCTGTTTTTGTCTTTGAGAAGATAGAGATCGACCACTAATCAGATCTGGGATCTCAGCTTCCCCAGACCCATTAGCACTAGGGTTATAAAGCACCATTTGGAACTGAGAAATTTCAGATGGGTTTTCTTCATCTTTCCTGCTTTGATTTTCTAACCCTCCCGCTGAACTAAAATCAACTGGATCTTGAGAATTGGCGGCCAGACTGCCTGGACAACTATTTACGGCACTGGGCTTCTCACCCACATCACTCAGGTGATCAGCAGTAGTCAAAGAGTTATTGACAGATTTTTCCCTTTTCAACTTGATTGTAAGTTTTAACGAATGTGGCTCCATCGCTCTCTCCTTCAGCTCTCTCTCCTTACTGCCTAATCTCCAACAATATGATCATCAAATCATATCACATTTATGTAGAAATGAGTTTGTAAAAACATCCAAAAATATCAACGACCTAATCTAGTAGAAGTTGACCACATGGAATCTTTTATCCTAGGACCATCTGATAACTACCACTACAGAAGGAACACATTCCTTATTAAAAAACTATAAACTATTTATGAAACCAACTATAGTAGCAAGGTTTTAAAATGTGTTTAAGCCTGCGGGGGGCGTCTCCCAATGGCCCCACGCGTAAGCCTCGAGGCGACCCGAGGTAGATGAGGACTCAGTAGAATTCTAGTATTGAATTAACATAATTTGCCCCAACACAGAAAAATGCAAATCAAAATCTGTGGAGCATATATAATTTTTCTCAAGACTGTTACTACAAAATTATGGAACACTAAATCTATTAGTTGCAAGTTAAATCCATCTCAAGACCACAAACACGCTAGCAAAACACACGCACATACACACATAAATTATATAGAGCTAAATAAACTAAGAATTAAATGATAAATGATTTTTTCTTTCATCACATTCAACAACAAAGAAAGAATTTTGGAGTATAAATTATATATAAATC
Organism: Monilaria moniliformis; assembly: GCA_034509125.1. Classification (NCBI taxonomy): domain Eukaryota; kingdom Viridiplantae; phylum Streptophyta; class Magnoliopsida; order Caryophyllales; family Aizoaceae; genus Monilaria; species Monilaria moniliformis. The sequence goes on from JAYDZE010539236.1 coordinate 18,517, forward strand.
AAAAGATACATCCATCTCCAGACCACGACACAGCTATCACAACACACACACACACACACACACACACACACACACACACACACACACATATATATATATATATATGTATGTATATGTATAAAGAGCTAAACAAAAAAACAATTACATGTAAAATCATTTTTCTTGATATGTAAGAATTAAGACAATTAGAAAAACAAAATCAGCGATCAATCAATTTACAGAAGGGAAAGAAAGAAAGAAAGAGCAATTAAACTACAAGCACACATGATAAAAGAATCAAAAGATCCATAGAGAATCAAATTGGCAAACATATCTTCAGCTTCTGGCTGAGTTCACGAAATATCCAGATATTAAGCAAAAAGAGGATCAACAACAGAGAAGCACGAGTTAGGGAGAGAAAATGTAAGGAATTTCGCTCATCTAACCAATATAAAGAAATTACACAGCTAAACTGAAAGTGAAAGAAGGGTGAGGGAATTACATTGAGGGGTTATTGGGGAGATCTGACCCGATTATTTACAGCAAAAACACGACCACCCCATGATTCCAACGCAATTCATATATGCTAAATCCTATGAGAGCCTGTAGTCGTCTCTGCGGGAGTGAAGTTTCAGCAGAGGTTTTCCTCTCCTCGGAGGTAAGGGTGAGAGAGGAGAAGAGAGGAGAGATGAGAGAGGAGAGAGACTCCAATACGTTACGTAATCGATTTGGATTTCGAGGCAAAACTTTTAGAAAATATTAAATTGTATTTACTAGCCTTTATTTTAAACGAACAAAACAAACTTAAATTACTAAATAAAGATCAGCCTTTTGAAAAGTTTAAAAGCCCCAACAATATGATGCGTTATAAGGACAGATTCAGCAGACGATCGACGACGGCTCGAAAGACCGAATTTAATAGAAAAATTTGGTACTCGTGAGTTGACGGTGGGCTCCGACTCTACACGACCCGAGTTAGTTCCGTCCCTGATGAGAAGGCTTCAAAAATCTTCATTGTTCTTGAATGATAACACTAAATGATTACTTACACAAAACCTCACACACAGAGAGATAAAATTATCGATAATTTTGGCCCTTTTAAAATATTTCAACAAAGCGACAACCTTTTGACAGGTTTTAAATTTTTTATAATTTATCGGGAGAGTTTGGAGCTAAGATTTAGACGTCCATACATCGTCATAATTCTAATGTGATTAAGGAATTTTGAAGTCTGTTATCTAGAATGTCCTCTTATGCTGTCCAATTACGTATTAAACGTTTGACGGTTGACTATAGTTGAATTATGAGTTGGCATAACGAAATTAAGAGAATCTTCAAGTTAAAATTCCAAATCTCTAATGATAATATTGACAACACGGGAAACACAATTCAGATAATAAATTTCAAAAATCTTCAATCAATTTTGAAATCAACATCAGATGGATGTTTAATCCAACATCAAACTAATGTAAGATGAAAGATGTATTAACAATAAACCAAAAGATTTAAACATTATTAATTTTGATCAAATATGCATCAAAATCAAAAGGTTATGCTTCAATTACTAATTATCACATTTTATTGACACATCTACATTTATGAAGGAAAAAAACATTAAGCAAGTTTTAAATCTCTTCCTAAATTTTATTTTAAAAAAAAGGAGACCATAAGTCTTCGCGTATAACGATTTTTTTTCTTAGTACGTAGTCTCACTCTACTTTATATCTCAATTTTTTTTTTTTTCATATTGTGTGGCCTTTGGTAATAACATTTACTCACTAAAATACATCCATCGGTCTCCACTAACTATTTTCTAAAAATGTGTGTCGATCAAATATTGTATTTTTTTCATAGGAGTAATATTTTTGAGTAATAATAATATTCCATAAAATCTAATATTATATTTGGTTTTTGATTTTATTTTATAATACTAAATATAAATTCGGTTTTTGATTTTCTTTTTTCAGTGTTTAATATATCCACTGAAATTTACCAAAAATCTAAGCCGAACCGAACCAAAATTTAGAAAAAAAATCAAACTAAATTTTAAATTTCAATTTAATTCGATTCAAATAGTCAAATTTCGGGTATTTTACTTATCCCTCTTTGAAACCCGACGTCAATGGAGCTAATTCATCGTTCCATGGCCAGATTATACGAAATGAATAAAGCGATTTGCAAAATTGAATTTTTTTTCGGAGAAATCATAAACCAGAAACATTTTTTCAGAAAACACTCAATGTTAGGAACAAAACAGAATTAACACTAAATCTAAGTATTGCAACAAGGGCATATTTAAGATACTAATAGTGGCACCAAAACCATTCTATTATGGGAAGATGAGATCATATGAATTTCAACATGGATCCCAAATCCTAAAGCATGAACAAGATTAAATATAGCAGTGTGTATTACAGTTGCACTAAAGAAACACACCATGTCTCAAATTAGCATAATATTGATAAGGCTGAAGGTAGGAGATAACATGAACAGGTAAAAAACAATGGTGAAACAAAAGGTTACCAAGCTAAGCTCTAACTAATCAGTAGTCAATCCTGTTGATATTCTGATTTAACCATTATAATCGAAGGACTTGCAACAATATCTGTAGTAAAGGCACCCCACCTACAAATTCAAGAATTGCCTGATAGTAAAAGAATATAGCAGTGTCATAAAGTGCAATACTTGCTATTCATCAACAAGCTGTAAACTAGATAGATGATTACAGAGATTTGCATATCTGATACTTGGAAACATAGCCAGAATAGGAGAAGACTCTAAATTTCCTTGTATAGAATCAAAGAAAACAAGAACTCTAAAATCTAGATGCAAGCTATATATCATCACATTGATCATTGAAGCAATCTTATGCCGCAAATCTCCAAGAACAAGATTTTTGATATAATTTCTATCAGAATCCTCCAACTATGTCAAGAGAGATCAACATCAGTAATTAAATGAGCATACTATCTCAAGTAAGATACCGATTCAGATGAAACCTAGACATTCAATTTCAGCTACAATCTAACTACCTAACAACACCAAGCACAACCTCCACAGCTTTCAGAAAGTGCAAGATCCTATTAGACAGACACTAGCCCCAACATAATATGCCTACAGATATTTATCCATGGGCAGTAAGAAAATATGTAGCCACAACACCAGTATAGCAGTCAACTGGAGAGTTTAGATTTCATGAAAAATCATTTGACTCAGTATGTAAAAATCAAACAGACTTCTCCAACTATGTCATGAGAGACCAAAATCAGTATTCAACACACATACTACCACAAGTGAGGTATCAATTCAGATGACACCTAAGCTGCTGATACTAGGGCTGGACTAGACACATTCAACTACAATGTAACTACAAGTTGAAAAGTGTAATTAACTCAACAACAAGCACGACCTACCAATAAACTCCATACATCTTTCAGAAAACACAAGACACTGTTAGACCAACACGCTAGCCCCTACATAACTGTCTGTGGGCATTTATGCCTGCATATTTATCTGTGGGAAGTAATAAAACATGTAGCCACAACATCTGTCTAGCAGCCAACTGCAGATGATAGATTCCACCAAAAATTATTCGACTCAGTATGTAAATCAAACAGACTAATCCATAAAAATCAGCAATTACCATATATCCACATAAGGGTAAGAAAACATTGATCATAAAGCAAATAATCAAATAAATTATGAGTCCTACATATAAAAAAATATAATAAAACAATCATACAAACAAAACCACAATATATATTCAATGTGTATAACTTGTAAAAACAGTAAAATCAGATCGAAACCGTAAATGGCATCAAGCATTAGAATTACAAGGCAGCTCCACCCTCGATTGATTCAAATATTATTACCACAAAACATGTGAAAGAAAACATAAGATTAATCTAGACATCATCCCCATGCTGATCCACATTCAACATTATTATCAAAACCACTAAGAATAAAAATCAGTAACCAAAATAAAATTGATTTACTAACAGAATATAACCATCAACAACAAAGTGCATAAATTCCCGCAGCTAATAACAAAAACGTATAAACTAGTAGCTAATCGCGAAGCCGGCTGATAGACATGACAGCGAAGAACGAAAACAGCTAGGGCAAATCCAACATCAGAATACCCAAATCGCAAATTGTTTTCATACAGGGCTGAGGAGCTGCGAGAGAGATGGTTTGGGGTCCGAGTTCATGCCGATGATGATAACCAACGGGATGAAGCCGTAATGAGTGACGACTTTGGCCTTCTTCATGGACCAGGTGCTCCACTCCTTGACGAACTTCCCCGCCGCCGCCAGCGAACTCTCCTCCTCGTCCGCCGCCGCGGATTTCCTGACGACCTTTCCCTTGCCGGCCTTCAGAGACACCCTCGAAGCCATTTGGGATCGGTAAGATTTTTGCGATTTAGGGCTGCGATTTTGCTTTGTTAAGGGTTTATATAGAGAAATGGAATGCCCTAGAACAATTTGCAAGTGTGTAACGTACGAGAGCATTTTCATATTTATATAAAATAAATATTAATTCAATTATTATAGAAAAATATTAATTTATTATAAAGAATTAGCTACAAATAATTATACAATTTTTACTAGCTTAGGACATGAACTAGTTTTTATTAGCTTGATTAATTCATTTTTTTGTATATATATTTTCAAGTTTATTATATAATATATATTTATATCTAAAAAAATTGTGCATTCCCTTTATGCAAAATTTTAATTATTAATGATGTACATAGTTGGTCCATGTACACACATACATATATTGATAATATATGGTTAGTAAGATGGTTAATTTTAATTATTTTAATTATGATAATAATAAATCAAATATTTAAACATCTATTTAGAAAGAAGTTATTTACAATATATATACGATTTATGCATTTTTTACAACATAACTTCTTTTGTTTGAATCAATGAGACAAATTATTATTTTTAATGACGGACATCCAAACCTCATTGACGAAAATTCGATTTTTTATTCTCTCTCGGTCAATTTTTTTCAAAATCAAACCGAACAGTCTGGATCGACTGTGAACCGACGTATTATCCAGTCCAATTTACTCATAAAAATCACTGAACATTTCGAGCGTTGCAAATAAAAAGAAGCGACTGTTTGAACCGATTTCACTTTTTTTTTAGTTATCCATTTTTCTAGGTTTTCCTTAGCTTTTCCCTCCCGACTTCCTCTTTCGTAAACCCTCACTCCCTCAGCATCACTCTTCCTCTTCATGAACCCCCTCCTCCGGCTAGCGATGAGCGCCACCCATCCCCGTCTCTGCTCTCACGCACACGCACTAGCAACACAACATTCTATATCTTTCACTTCTCAATCCACCATTGTTGCTTCTTCAAGCTCAAGACCAAGTATCTATCGATCCCCAAGATTGCTCTAAACTATCAAATCAAGGAAAATACATCTAAAATAAGCATATATATGTTTAATTTAAGAAAAATAATGACAAATTTTGTGATAAATTTCGACTTTTCATAAATAGATTGGAAATAGATTTAACCAAAAGTCCTTCACAATTTTGTACCGATGAATTGGCTAAATGGATGTATATAAATTGTTTTTGTATTTAATATCTTTTTCTTTTATTTATTTATCATTCACTAAATTTTAATATTTTTTGTATAATATATATTTAATTATATATATCTGTTATAATATTTCGATCCAATCAATAGTCCAATCGGTTCGATCAATTAAACTATGAAGCATCTACACTATTAAGAGACATGTGACAACAGATTAAGGGTGGTGCCAATGCACCCCCCATGTAGCATCAATTAATTACATCTGTTTTTAGTTCGATCAATTTTGAAAAAGTGGCAATCTCAGACAATTAAGTTTATTTTTTTTCTATATTTTGAAAAATATTTTATAAATAGTATGAATAATTTATTATTATTATTATTAGGTAGTTAAATATAAAAATTAATATTTTTATTTTTGTTAAGAAATTAATATAATACCAAAACATAAATAAATCAGAAATTATGTGTTAATTAAAATATAAACATATTTATATTTTGATTGTATTTTCTATCAATTAAAAAAATTGCTAGGTTATTTCAAAAATTATGTATTTTTATTAAAAACTATTATTGAATAAAATTAATATCAATTTTCATAGTATAATAAACCACTATAATTTGATAAATACAATTAGAAGAACTTTCTCAATTTTTATTTATATTTATTGCTAAATGACATTTCCTATATTAATTTTGATACGTGAAACTATGTTTAGTAAATCTACTTCTATATTACTTAAATAAATTAATAATATCATCATTTATTATATTATATATACACACCTATATGTGTGTTTGTGTAGGTCAGACATGTAAGAGTAACTTTATTAGGATAATTCAAAATATTCGTCATTAAATTTAATTTAAATACAAAAAATTCGATTATACAAAAAAGTATTGTATTTCATATATATAAGATAAAAATTATAAAGCGGTGATATTTCATTCTCATACTCATTCAACATACGCTGCCTACCATTGGAAATATCATTTGACTCTTTCATTTTGTTTCTATCCAACTTTATTTTTTCACACCAACCATCTCCTTATGTATTTGAAAATAATTACAATATATAAAAGCTAGTTGATTTAATCTAAGAGCTAGACTTTGCTACTAGTTGATATATAGTTCTAAGTTGTTACACAATAAAAAATATTAGACATGAGTATAAATATTCATATATATGGTTAGCTAGGAACGAGTAGAACCCTAACTAACCCTAAAGCACAGTAAAACCTTAGTCTCAACTTTTTCATGTTTGTATCGGTTAATCGACCTGAAAACATTTGAAAAAGATTTTGGGTCTAGTACTAATATATTTAGTAGGCAAACAACTTATAAGACATTTTACAAATCTTAGAACCGATTTTTCAAATATTTCAACATATCATAGAATGTTTTAAAGTAAAAAGAAACTCCTATGTATGTAAATGCAAGAATTATATAAAGGTAAGAATTTAGTCCAACCGCACCCGTCCAACATATCACGCACGCGCCACAACCATTGGCCGAGGATGGCGCGTCTTCAGCACCGGCGTGTGTTGTGCGCCACCGTGCTTTTACACACGGCCGCGTGTAATCATGACGTGCTTCGTCGCCTCCACCGCTGTGCTCCCTGTGCGCGCAAACCCTGTGTTGCAGATGCCCTTTGATCTCAATAGAAAAGTCATTGTTTTCTCTTCCTCTTCGTGGACATTTTATGCCATTTTCATTTATTTACATCTTTTCTTATTCTTTGCCCAAATTGATTATAGAAAATAAAGGAAGGAAATTGGAGGCAGTTAGAGAAAGAGAAAAGAAAAAGAAAAAATAAATTATCTTGTGCGTAGCGTCCACGTATTTCCTGTGCTATAAATAGTTGCCGCATTCGCTTCAGAATTATCAAAAACCCATCTTCAACTACTTCCTAAAACCCCTCTTTTAACGATCATGACTGCCGCTCTTCTCGTCGGACCACCGGAAATCTACCAAGAGCCACCGAAGTCCACCACGGGCGATGCATTCATCGACCTTATGGTCGCAGATTTTAACAAAGCAGCAGCCTTCGTACACCCGACAAGATGCCTGACGGAAAACCTTTCTCCGACGTTTCTGTCGACGGGAAATCCCTGTTTGGATTTCTTCTTCCACATCGTCCCCGACACGCCGCCGGAATCCGTTACCAATCGCCTGAAGCTCGCGTGGGATCAGGATCCGCTCAAGGCTCTGAAACTCGTCTGCAATCTCCGTGGAGTCAAAGGCACCGGTAAATCGGACAAAGAGGGTTTCTATACCGCCGCGCTGTGGCTGCACGAGCACCACCCCAAAACCCTTGCCGGAAACGCCGCATCCTTCGCTGATTTCGGCTATTATAAGGATTTGCTGGAGATCCTCTTCCGCGTCCTCGAAGGGGCAGAGGCGCGAAAATTGGCGAAACAGACGGGAGAGCTCTGGAAATCTCTGACGAGGAAGGAGAAAGGGAAAGGCAAAGGGAGAGGGAGAAGAGGCGCCAGATTCTCACTAGATAGGGCGGCGTTTGATAGTTTGAACAAATCGACGCCCGAAGAGAAGAGGATCAAGAGAGCGAAGAGAGTGGTAGAGAGATTCAATCACGATGCCAATTTCAAGTTCCTGCATGATTGCGTGTCTGATCTCTTCGCGCAGCGGTTGAGATCGGATGTGGAGATGCTGAAATTAGGGAACTTGAACAAAATTAGCCTCGCCGCGAAATGGTGCCCCTCTCTGGATTCGTCGTTCGACAGAATAACTCTGCTGTGTGAAACCATAGCGAAGAAGGTATTTCCGAGGGCGGAATTTGGAGAGTACGAAGGCGTGGAGGAGGCGCATTACGCGTATCGGGTGAGGGATCGTTTGAGGAAGGAGGTGCTGGTGCCGCTGCGGAAGGCGTTGGAGCTGCCGGAGGTTTACATCGGAGCCAACGATTGGGGATCTCTGCCCTACAACAGAGTGGCGTCTGTGGCGATGAAAACATACAAGAGTCATTTCTTCAAGCACGATGAAGAAAGGTTTAAAGAGTATCTCGAGAAAGTGAAGTCCGGCAAAGCCACGATTGCCGCCGGGGCATTGCTTCCTCACGAGATAATCGAATCCTTGAATGATGAAGACGGCGGCGAAGTGGCTGAGCTGCAATGGAGGAGAATGGTGGATGACATGGCCAAGGTTGGGAAATTGAGCAATTGCCTTGCAATCTGTGATGTTTCCGGGAGTATGTTTGGGATTCCGATGGAGGTCTCGGTGGCGCTTGGAGTTCTGGTGTCGGAATTGAGCGAGGAGCCATGGAAGGGGAAGGTGATCACTTTCAGCCGCGACCCTCAGCTTCAGATAGTGGAAGGGGAGAGCTTGCAATCGAAGACTGAGTTCGTTAGAAGAATGGACTGGGGGATGAATACTGATTTCCAGAAGGTGTTTGATGTGATACTGGAAGTGGCGGTGGAAGGGAAGGTGAAGGCGGAGGAGATGATAAAGAGGCTGTTTGTGTTCAGTGATATGGAATTCGATCAGGCTTCGGCGACTCCATGGGAGACGGATTATGAGGTGATAGTGAGGAAGTATACAGAGAAGGGATATGGAGAATGTGTGCCGGAGATTGTCTTTTGGAATCTGAGGGATTCGAGGGCGACGCCGGTGCCGGCCAACCAGAAAGGGGTGGCGCTTGTGAGCGGCTTCTCTAAGAACTTGATGAAATTATTCCTTGAAAAGGGTGGAGTGATGGATCCGGTGGCGGTGATGGAAGCTGCGATTGCTGGGAAAGAATATGAGAAGCTGGTTGTGCTGGATTGATGGAATTTTCTGTTCTTTTATTTTAATGGATTTAATAATGATCATGAGTTCTCGTCAAAATCTCGCCATTTTCTTCTTTCACCCTAAATCTCACCTTCAATTCCTCTCTAAATTATACTCTCTCGGACCACTAATAGAATTTCATTTTTTTCGATACGAATTTTAAGAAATTGATTGAGTGTATCGTAACGAATTTTAAAGAATTGGTTGAGTGTGTTATGAGTAGAATAAGTGAGTCCACATTTATATAATAATTTTATAGTGAAGTAAATTCCACATTTATATAGTAGTTTTATAGTGAAATATAAAGATTCAATTTTTATATAGTAGTTTTATAATGGAACGTGAATGTTCTATTTATATACAGTAGTTTTATAATAGAACGCTATGAGATTGAAATTCTTATTAAGCGACATTTCAAAATAGCAAAATGAGACTTCTATTCTGTATTTGAGCTCATCCCGATATTAATGGAAAACAAGACTAATATTCATTATTTAAAGTGCGATAATTAGTCAACAAACTCCAACAAACCCAAATAATTTAAAAAACTAAAATTAAAAAATGGGATCGACCAATTGAAGATTAAAGTAACGTTGTTGTGTTGTTGTTTAAGGTTTACCAAAAACTCTTCCTGCAACGATAGCAGCTTTTATGGCATTGTTAATGGCTTTGATAACATCATCAACTTCACAAGTATTGCCTTTGAATGAGGGTACCCTCCCTCTCTTGAACGAATCCACACATTTCAAGAATTCTTTATTGCATTGCTGGCTCAAGTAATCGTCTGCACCCATCCATCATTATATTATTTTATGAAATTATAACATCATGCTTAGAGTATGATGTAATAGAATAAGCGTGAAATGGAATGAAAGTATGGTGGAATAGAATGAGGGGTCGTGAGGGTCAGCCGACCCCTCTCACATAAGGTTGAGCAAAATACCCGAAATCCGAATATCCGAATCGAACCAAACCGATATTTAAAATTTGGTTCGGCTCGGTTCAGATATACTATAAACCGAAAAAAAATCGAAAAACCAAATTTATATTTAATATTATATATATATACACACACACACACATACATTTTTTGGATTTTCGAATTTTTGGATAATTTTATGAAATTTCGATTTTTTTCGGTTCGGATCGGTTTTCATAGTTCGGATTTCGGTTTTTTCGGGTAATTCGGTTTGGTTCGGTTTTAATTTAAAAAAAAAATCAATTTTTCGATTCGGTTCGGCTTGGGCAAAAAACCGAACCGAAAACTGCTCGCCCCTACTCTCGCACCCATAGATCCGCCACTGCTTGAAGGTATACCCTGATATGTTATACTTTTACCTTTACTTTATGCAGTTCTTAACTTATAAAAAATAGATGGTGTTAGTGAATTAAATGCAAAATGTTTGGACTTAAAATAGGAATTAGCAATTAGATGTTGAAATAAATTTTCAAATAGCATTCAAATAAATAATGAACATACACATGTATTAAGATCCCTTATTTTACTTTTCATATGCCACTATCACAATTGTCAAAATTGCCCAAAAAATGTTAAGCTCTAATTAATTAGTACATGTGCAATATGCATTCTATTTCAATATCCCTAAGTGCATGTGCATTATATTTCATGTTTAATAATCAATTACTTTCTCTATCCGCGATCTAATGTTCCATTTTACTAAAAATGGACGTCCACAATAAAATATTTCATTCTACTTTTAATATTTTTGATAAATGAATCACACATTCCACTAACTCATTCAATTCGTATTTCATTATAAAACTAATATATGAAAGTGAGACTCATATTCCAGTATTTTTTTCCACCCACTTTTATTCATATTTCTTAAAACCCGCGTCGAGTCAAAACGGGTCAGTATAAAACCGTTGAAGGTTTCCCCAAAAGTTTGAAGAAATATTAGCAATATGTAATAAAATACCCACAAATTGACATATATATAATTAATTTATTTAAGCAATAATTGACAAAATTGAAGAACTTACTTCCCATGTTTGATATGCATTGATCATGATGCATGCAACAAGTGTCTAAGAGATCACATGGCTTCTCTCCCGGGCATCCAGAGTATAAGAGCCCACAATATTTCCCATATCGTAAAAATGGAGGAGCTGAAATTTCCAAAAAATCAATTTAAAAACAAGAAAAATGGATAAAATAAAATAAAATAAAATATGTGACCACAAGATCGAAGAGAAGAGGAAATTAAATTATGTATAGAAAAAGAAAAACTACCTTCACAGAACATTGATTCACATGTTTTACTGCACTGTTTGAACTGCAAAAGACAAATTTATTTAAAAATAAGAATAAAAAAATGAAGTATATCATGAAAAAAATGAAGTATATCATGTTAGATGACCTAAAAATTGAAAGTATACCAAATAAGATTGTTTTTAAAATGGACCAGCGTTGATCAGTATATTTCAGCATGTGTAGCATCTATATATTCGTGTCGGGGCGAAGGAGGAGGGGAAACGACTTACCAACCCGAGACCTGCATTTGGTTGAAGGCCGATGTTGAGAGCTTGAACTTGAACGGTGTAGTAAGAAAAGATGAAAAGAGAAGCAATCAAGAAGATTAGTAAGTGAGCTGATGGCTGTGGTGAATAAGCCATTGGAAAGAGATTAGAACAAGGTGCGAAAATGGAAACCTGAATTTCCTCAAACCTCTGTTTATATGGATATAGAAGATCTAGTTGGTCGTGGCACTGAAAATGTGAGAGAGAGAGAGAGAGAGATGAGAGAGAGAGAGAGAGAGAGAGATGTCCTTGAACATACCTCGTGACTTGTTTTTTGCTGGGTAGTTTCACATTTCTCACAAAGGGAATCGTATTAATTTTTTAATTCATTTTATTTAAATATACTCAAGTTGATTAGGATTTAAATAATGAAATTGAGGGGCTGCTTGTGGTCATTTTTATTTTACAAGTTTTATTTAATACTATATCTAATTAACATGATAATTTGATGTTATTTGAGATTAGAAAAAATTTGTGTGAGCTCTCCCTCGCTATAAGGACAAGAAAGAGTTACGATTCTTGTATATAAAAGTTATTTTGATAAAATTATTGTTCTTATGACTAAAAGTTACTTTGTTAAAAGTGACTGTTATTATAAATAAAAGTTATTATTCTTATGAATAAAAGCCATGATGTGTCATAATTAAAAAGTAACACTTCTTGTGATTAAAGGTGATTGTTGTTCTTAAAAAAATTACTCTTTTAATTTATAAAAATTAAATAAAAAATGGACATAGTCGGGCCGGGTTAACCCAGATCCGAGTTGAGTTTGACCCCCACTCCCTGTACGCGCGTCTGTGATATAATTTTTTGCAAATTGTGAGATTTATAAATATTACTAAATAATATTACGATGGCTTTTGATGTAGGAAAATTTAATTACATAAATAGGTGTCACAAAATTTTATTACATTTGTAAATGTAAAAAATTTAGTTATAGTTTTATATATAATAAAAATATACAGATGTATGTGTCGGGATATATAAATTTTGTTACACCTCTTTATTCATATTCTTCTACGACCTAACATTATTTTTGTGGAAAAATGGCTAGAGAATGACATTTTGCATTTTTGGAAAATGCTAATCGCGTCACAAAATAATGATATTCCCTCCGTCGTATTAAAGATGTCTCACTTTCCTTTTTGATTTGCCCCATTAAAGATGTCACACTTTCATATTTGGAAAAAAGTTATATCCTAAATAAATTTTTTTATCTATTATCATTGATACATGCGACAACTATTTTCTCACATTATTAGTTTATCTCTCATTATTAATACACCCAACAACTCATTCTTTCTCTATTTAAACACTTTAAACAAATTCCTAAAATCCCGTGCCATTACAAAATGTGACATCTTTACTGACACGAAGAGAGTAATAAATATAACTATATATATAATAAACGAAAATCATAGCCCCAAAATTTGAAGAAAAAAATAAAAAATAAAAATTCAATGCAATTTCCCATTCAGCATGTCCAGTGATTGGCCAGTACAGGCGACGGCCCAAGCCCATTTCAGGGGCCCAAAAAGTTGTACATAATTAGATTTTAATTATGATTAATAAATTATAATTAAAGACTTATTGATCAATCCACTTACTATAATTAACTAATTATTTATAAGTCTTGGGCTCATTATTTTCTAATTAGAATTAAATTTAAATTACTAGCCAATTGATAATCATGCAAATCAACATCATTTTCAACATGACCAATCTTGTCTACTTTCAATTTAAGCATTTTGGGGTCTGAGATGGAAACTGAAAATGTTTGTCTGCTAAAAGAGTTCATACATAGAAGGTGTTGCTTTTCTATGTAGGATCGCAATAGCTTTCTCTCTCTCGATCTATGTATCTATTTGTCTGTCTGTTTTCTGTTTGTCTTTGAACGTTGAATATTACACTTTGAAGTTCCTACGTTTTGTCTAATTGCTCTCCAGCATTTGATTGAGATCGAAATTTGGTGCGTGTGGGCTGCATCCATATCCTTTTTTCGATTGTCAGAAAAATTTGGAAAGTCCAATTATAAAAATTAAAAAGATTTAAATAAAATAGCATGTGGAGCAAAATAAGAGTAATTGCACATATACAAAATTAAGACCATAACATATTATTTTATAATTAAACCCAAAAACTAGGAAAACTATATTACATAACAACTCTAGAGTTACAAGATTATGGTCCAATATGTACATATGGTGCTATACCGAAAAATCGGAGACTATATTACAACAAGGGGAGCTATTCATAAGTAAAGAAAATTTCTAATAAACGGAATCTTAATATGACTAGAATTCCACCAAACCCGTTGACTCTAATTTGAATCTAATTCTAGTCATGATATTATGTGATACTTTTGTTCGGTGACGGATCCAGAAATTTTTATATACTTAGGTCAAATTTCTTTTTCCGGAATTTATTTATGAAATTTCCGAAATTTTCTGAATCCGTCACCGGTTATAATAGCATCCACGCCCGTCCTCCGTTCATGTTGAATTGTTTCAGTCTACCAAAAAACATTACTATTATGAGGATTATTTTGCCCTCATCAGTCCATTTTCCGGAAAATCCATACCATTTGTTCACACATCTTGGATCTGCTTTTAGCTGACGATCGCAGCTATAACCAGTTGTGAATCCAACGTTGCCGTAGGCGCTGCAATTGTTGCCATAAATAGATTAGAAATGGAAGAACATTTGTGAAGCATTTTCAATACCGTTACCATATTGTATCTTCGATATATACTATGACAAATTCGGTTAGTAACACGGTTTCATACAAAAAATGCCGTTTCATATCAATAATATTGAAATACCGTTTCAACATATTCAATATATATATATA
>JAYDZE010539237.1:0-14792 GCA_034509125.1 Monilaria moniliformis
CTTCTCATTGATGGGAAATAAGGTTTTACAAAATACAAAGCAGCTCAAAGCTTGCTTTTCAGTATATACCCTAACAGGAAGGAGACCCTCTAGCTGCCCAGGGTATTGTTCGAAGAAAGATAGATCTGGTGGTTAGCTAGTAACCAAATGTAGAGCTGAAACCTCTTCCTCAAGATTTGAAGCGTGTACCTTCGAGAGGAGGAGCCACTACCCGTGATCATCAACAACCAATTGGACAAGGACCAGGAGGATCAGTTAAAGCAAGTGCTCGGCAGGCACAAAAAGTCTATTGGATGGATCTTGACTGATACATTAGGAATAATTCCGGATATATGCATGAATTATATACATCTCGAAGATGGAGCAAAAGCCCAGAGAGACCCTCAAAGGAAACTAAATCCTAACATAGGGATGCCATTTTTAAGAAGATTCTTGATGTTGCTTGATATGGGCATGATATATCATATTTCTGATAGCAAGTGGGTTAGCCCAGTGCATATGGTGCTAAAGAAATCAAGCATTCAAATAGTTGCAAATGAGAGGAATGAGTTGGTCCCGACCCTCCTAGTAATTGGCTGGAGGATGTGTATCGATTACTGGAAGTTGAATATGGCCACTTGGAAGGACCATTTTCCCCTTCCATTTATTCAATCAAATGTTGGCAAGGTTGTCGGCAAAGAAATTCTTTTGCTTCCTGAACGGGCACAATGGGTATTTTCAAATCTTTGTGAACCTTGATGACCAAGAGAAGACAACGTTCACCTGTCCATTTGGTACGTATGCTTATTGAAGGATGCAGTTTAGATTATGCAACCCCCTGGCACTTTTCAAAGGTGCATGATGATCATATTTTTAGATTTGATCAAAGAATGCATGGAGATTTTTATGGACGATTTCACAGTTTACGGGGAGTTTTTTGAGAAGTTTTTATGCCATTTGGATATAGTGCTAGAAAGATGTGAGAAGAAGAACTTGGTGTTGAATTTTAAAAAGTGCCACTTAATTGTGACATAGGGCATAGTCTTGGGCCACTTAGTGTCGGAAAATGGATTCAAGTGGATAAAACGAAGGTGGACGTGCAGTTTCCATTTCCAACAAGCCAAATGGAGATCCGAGGTTTCTTGGGGCGTGCTCGATTCTATAGAAGATTCATCAAAGATTTCTTTAAGGTTGCCCAACCTTTGACTAGGCTTCTCCATAATGATGTACCCTTCAATTTTATGAAAATTGCCAAGAAGCATTTCGTTCCCTAAAAAATAAGTTAGCCGCAGCCCCAGTGGTTCGAGGCCCCGACTGGAACCTTCCATTTGAGATTATGTGTGATGCGAGCAAACATGTTGTGGACGCCGTACTTGGCCAACGTGTGGGAAAAGAGAGCCATGTTGTGCATTATGCCTCAAATACATTGAATCAAACCCAGAGCAATTATGACACAACCGAGAAGGAACTGCTGGTAGTGGTGTACGCTTTTGAGAAATTCAAACCTTACTTGCTAGGATCGAAGATTATTGTATACACCAACCATGCTGCCCTTAAGTACCTACTATTGAAGAAAGAGTACAAGCCAAGCTTGATACATTGGATCTTGCTACTCCAAGAATTTGATTTGAAAATTAGAGATAAAAAAAGAGCTGAAAACAATATGGCAAATAACCTTAGAAGCCTGGTTGGGAAGGAGGACGGGCAACCCGTAAACAAAACTTTCCTAGACGAACATTTGTATACAGTGTTGGTAGAAAAACCTGAGGATGAGGAGGAAATAAGAGAACCATGGTACGCTGAATTAGTGAACTAGCTTTCCACTAGCCAACTACCATCTATGTAAACCCTCAGTAGGGCAATGAGAATGAAGCTGAGAAGTGAAAGCATATATTATTTGTGGGATGATCCTTACCTATGGAAGGTAGGGATGGATCAAATAATTCGAAGATGTATCTCGGAAAGTGAGCAATGAAGTGTGTTAGAGGAGCCAAGAAAAAAACAAGAAAAAATTTAGACAGTGGTTTTTACTGGCCCAGTTTATACCGCGATCCATATTTGTTTTATAAGCAATGCGAAAGATGTTAAATGATGGGAGGAATCTCAGGAAGGGATGAGATGCCCTAGATACATGTGAGATAGTATGTGAAGTGTTCGATATTTGGGGAATGGATTTCATGGGACCTTAAGCGATGGCGACACGGACTAATGAGGCCAATGAGTATCATTATTCCTTAAGTCGATCATCTTTAGTAGATACGAAATTCTACAAGCTTTGATTAGCGACCAAGGGACGCACTTCTGCAATCGAAAAATTGAAGGACTAATGAAGAAGTATGGAGTACCCCATAGACTGTCAAGCCCATACCAGCCCAAGTAAATGGACAAGCTGAAGTATCAAATCGAGAGATTAAGAATATCCTAGAAAAAACCGTAGGAGTCTCGAGAAAGAGCATAAGACTGGACGATGCATTATGTGCTCCTATTGTAATCTACATTGAAGCTAATGCCTGGAAAACTCAAATCCAAATGAAAAGGAACTTATGTTGTTAAGGAGGTTAAGACGAATGGAGCCATAGAAATCCAAGGAATGGAAGAGTTAGCAACACCCTTTGTGGTGAATGGTCAAAGATTGAAGCATTTCCTTAGGTGTTTATGTAGGGTGGAAGAGATTTCACTTTACATGCCCTATCCGCTCAACTGAAGATAAAAAGAACCCAGGTGTTTATGCTGGCCAGCTACAACGACCATATCATGAACGACACGAGATACCAAAAAGAGAATACATTGTGAATAGTTTAGCAAGTTTAATTCATGATTTGTCGTGTTTTAATTCATTTTATTCTCTTTTATTTCTTTCTTTTTGTGTTCGTTGTTTGTTTCTGCATGAAGAGACACATGGCAAGACAGGGAAGGAAAAGTGATCGGATGATGGGATGGAGATATTTTGTTGCATGTGAAGGTCCACCCTAGAGAGAATCAAATCAGACCATAAAAAGAATCCCCTTGAAAAGGCCAGCAGATATTTCAAAATAGCATCGGATGAAGGAGTCAACGGCTAGGGCAACTGAAAGGAAAACCCGAATCCCGAGAAATCAGGAACATACATCTCCAGTCCTGACAAAGCCCTGACAAAGCACGTGAGCCATTAGTTTCCCTGATTTGATACACCTTTTCAGGCTTTTAAAATCGGCTGCCACTCTCATTGATCATTCACATGTAAAAGAAAAAAGAGAGAAAAAACCAAATGAGCTTTCATCTGTAATCTACTCATGAGCAAAACCCTTAACACCACCTTCTCAAAACCAAAAAATAGCCCCGAAAAGCAAGAAAAGAATGGCTATTGAGTGAGAGGTGACACCAACCAACACCCCAAAAACCTCCCCGATGCCAGTGTCTATCAAAATGGCTAGTCAGAATAGTAAGAAAGCCAGGAAGGCTGAGAAGAAACAGCCAGAGAGAAGTCCATCTCTTGACCCAACAATTACTGAAGAGTATTCGAAAGAGTTACGAGAAAGAACAGAGCAAGAGATAGAAAGAATCCAACGAGAAGAAAGCCGCAGAAACTGCCCTAACTGAACCAGCCGAGGTAGATCTGGGTAATACCACGCCGAAACAATCGGTGGAACGCAACCTCGGGTTCGATGCAGATGATTCTCCCTAAGGAGAAATGGATGACAGTCCGCAGAGCCAAGAGCCGGAAGAGAAGGAAAAAGAGCGAGAAGAAGCAGAACATAAAAGAAAAGGGTAAGAACCCATCGAGCCCTTGTTTCTGATGGCAAAGAAAAGTCAGACCCAAATCCAAACCCGGGATACCGTGGATGAATCAAAAGCTGCCTCCTCAAAAGGTCAAGAGGAAGAGAGCCCTAATTCTACATTCTCACTGGATTCGACTCCGAGCTCAGAAGATGATGTATCTCTCACCGACTCAGCCCAAGTAAAGGCGAGGAAATTTTAAAAGAAAATGATGGACATGCACCTCAACTTGATGGCTTGGATCCAAAGTTGCCCCGATCCCGCAGTCATCGTAAAGGTATCCAGCCGACTCGGTAAGGAGTATCGGTCTAGCCAGGTCCTTGATATCCATTCTTTAGAGATGCTGAATGTGAGAGAGAGATTCATTGGTTATTTTAATAGAATCAGTTTTGAATGGATGTTGAATCTACCCAATGTGCATGTGCCTAGATTTGAATTGGTGAGTTCTTTAATTCATTTTAATTTTCTGTTGGTAATGGTTTGGAAGAAGTTTCCATTGATTTTAAGTTGTTTAGTGAAATGCATGATTTGTCTTTGTTAGAGTGGAATATGTGATTGGGTATTGTAACAATCTAATACGCCAAAGGCTAAGAATTCCAAACTGTCGAGATGGGTGTCCTGAATAGGTACTCTTTACCGTTCGACCAACAAGCTGCCTGGTTAATCTTGACACACCCAGCAGTAGAACCATTAAGGCTACCCAATCCCGAGCACACCATTTCTCCAGTCCTGTTTTGAGAATGTGCCAAACATACCTAGCCTATAACCTGTTAAAATAAACTACCTATTTTAGTAGAATTTCAGTTGCTGAACTTTATTTTACATGGTGCATGCATCAAGACATTAGGGTGAATTTAGGTTTTTGGTTGGCCTATCAAATTACACTGATCAGTTCACACCCCACTCAGAACATTACATTGTGCCACATACTCAGAGCTTATTTGTATCACAATTATGTGTTTAATATGCCTGACGAATTATGCCTCCAACTGTGCCCCCCACAAGCTCACTTTGATTTATACTTTTTGCGAGGTATATTGGTCTTGTCAGTGCAAGACGACATCCCCACCTTCTACACCCCTGGGGAATCCATCTTATCTCGAATATTGATGCGCGCACCGTTGCGCAAGACCAACAGGCTGGCCGAACGAATGAGGCAAAGATTGATAAGCTGAGTAACTGAATAGTAGGAGTGGAAAACCAGTTAAAGGAGATGAAATGACAGCTGAAGGATATGGAGACTACAATAGCACATCTGTGGGAGAGGTTGGGCATGTTCACCACCGATATCTAGAACATGATCCAGATACCACCCATTCCCCTAGAAGGTGTGCAGGAAGAAAAGCTAAGAGAACACCACCAGCCAAGCCAAACTGAAGGACAGACGGAAGATTAAGAAGAAGCCCAACCAGCTGAACTCGATCTCAACAAACCGAGTTCCTCCAAAAGCCCACCATCATGCCACAGTTGGTGAAACCAGTGAACTTTACAACCCCCTAGTGTCTTTTCTTTCAGATTTTTTATTTATTTCATATTTTTTTGTCCGTTTAATGTCTTTTGTTTTTATTTGTTTGTTCTTGTTTATGTCGTGTAGTCAATCACATCTCTCCCCTTAGAATCACCCTAGTTTCATCCAAGTGTGAGGAGGTTATGATTCCATTGTGTGTTCTTTTCTTATTTACACCATTAGCATAGGGCTGAACTAGACAGTTAGTGAAATTAAATTTCCGTAGTGGCTGAAGAAATAGAAACTTGAGGATGATAGACCTACTTAAATAATATATAAACCTCACTATAAGGAGATATTAGAGCCATAAATGGGGCAGTCTCCGCATATTGTTATGAGAGTGCGTTAAAAAGAAGAAAAAGCATAAGTTGATATATTCCAAGGTCACGATGGCAGATGATAGGAGACATTTAGGCAGCTAATGAGCTTAAAATTCTTTCAAATATGTGCCAAATCTAATTGACCCTAGGACCCGTGATTGAGCCTAAATGCTTCGTTTTTTTAAGCTCACAAATTTATTGACAATAAAAGGAGATGGAGTATGTGTTTACATTCAAACTGGACGAAATAAATGGGTAAAAAGAGGCAGCAACGGAAGAAGCTAAAGGGTGAAAAACAAGTTGTGTTAGATAGTAGCAAAAGGAAAAACATAATACACTACTTGCACAGCTACAAAGAAAAGAAAAAGTTGCAAATCACTAAACATGTAGCTTGCCCAGAATGTTGAATAGATAGAAAGCTTGACGCATACCCCATCACCTGGATAAAGTTCAATCAAGCGTAGGACCATTAGGACCGAACCCGAGAATCATAACAATTCATCTAGCCCCATTGTGTCCCAAGCTAAGACCACCTTGAGCCACCGAGTGACTACAAAATATTTTGACTTATGCTAGGAATGAACTTCCGGATGTGGAAAATACATGTGAGAATATGACATGAAGAGAGCCATGCGAGCCATGCATTATTTCACTCGACTCTTAACTCTTGAACTATTATTCTTCAGCCAAATTTCACTCTTGCCCAACTGCTTAGTTCGCTTATTTCTAGTTGTCGGTGGTGTTGTTTCTCGTAGTTGAGTCTTAAGTCTTTTCTTTCTTTTGAGTTGTTTTTTTATTTTCTTTTTTGTTGAGTCGGGAGAGTGGTAAGTTCTGACATAACCATAAGCTGGCTAGATTGACTGACTTATACTTGAGGGCAAGCATAGCTTAAGTGTTAGGAGGTTTGATCAGGGCAGATTATAGCCATGAAATCCAGTTAAATTCGCACTATTTCATGATTAAATCTGCACAAGAATGTGCCAATGTGCAAGAACTTGGAGGAAAGTTGGTTGTGGAAGGTAGGATGGCCCGTGGTGAGAAGTGGAAGCAGAGTAGTAAGAATGAAGACAGTACGCTGGCCAAGAGACAAGTGGACAGAAGGCGAACTCGTTGGACTAACACTTAGCAAAAATGACATCTAAGGAAAAGAAGCCTAAGATGCATGATAAGGAGAATAGGGACGCGTGGCATGTGATCATGCCTCAAACGCCAGCCCTAGGGAACCAGTATATAAGCCAGATGAGAGAGCAGGAGGAAGCCGCTGAGTCCGTATTTCGTGTCCAGAACGTCCAGCTTTGTGTGGAGTGCGAAGTTCTAGGAAGAATTAAAGTTCAGTAGCTAGAAATCACGAAACATATATTCCCTCAACTCATCCCGACCACTACAATGGTTGGTCTACCCTTAGTGCAATAAGGTCCCTACCTTAAGCTGCCAAGTCTATAGTTCAGCCATAGTCCAGTCTCTTATGTGGCAGAATCCAAAGTCAACAACAATTTTATCCTTATTTTACTTATCGTATCAGTTGTAATCGGAGGAGGCCTTTCGCCTTGAACTCTATTGCTTTAAGCTTTGTTTCGTTTCTTAGCTTTGAACAAATCGTCTTTCATTTTAACTTTAGTTTATAAATATGTTTACTTCAAGTTCAATGTGTTTATCTTTTCTTTTCTATTTTTCAATTGTTATGTACTTTGTTGTTGACCTTAAATTCATGTTTAAATCCTAGGAAGTTAAGTTATCGTTTTCCTCAAGAAGGTTAGTTAACG
This sequence comes from Monilaria moniliformis, assembly GCA_034509125.1. Classification (NCBI taxonomy): domain Eukaryota; kingdom Viridiplantae; phylum Streptophyta; class Magnoliopsida; order Caryophyllales; family Aizoaceae; genus Monilaria; species Monilaria moniliformis. The sequence continues at coordinate 7,326 of JAYDZE010539237.1, forward strand.
TAGGTTTTCACCGAGTAAGGTAGGTAGTGAGGAAATTTAGCGAGTAGTTAAATAGTTTGAATTTTAGTCATGAATTAATTTTCTTTTATCTTCCCAGCAAGAATAAGTGCCCACCAGAGTTTATTCCGGGAACTCCATATTTTCCAGTTCTGAGTGGACAAGATCTGCAGTTGACCTTAGTGATAGCCCAATAGGATTACTTTACGTAAAAATAGGAGAGAAATATAGTAAGGAACCAGCAAGCCAGAACAAAAGTTACTCGAAATGGTTAAGATGTTTTTTGCTTCAGTAGCTAGCTGATAGTTGTTTCTTTTCCAAATCCATGTAAGTCATCATGTGTACCTGCAGCTGTTGTCTACATCTACTTCAATTAATTTTAAACCGCATTTGATTGATGGAAAACTAAACTTTAAATTACGTGTTGCCTGTAAGTATAATTTAGTTCTCTTTAACCTTTTCCGAGATCTTTTTCCCTGCCTAGTTAATTGCTTGTTAAATATGTTTTGTTGTAATATTTAGTTAGTTTCCCGCTACTTTAAATTTAGGCGTGACAGTATCACAAAACGCATAAGAACACGGTCAAACTAGCCAGACTACCTAGTCCTCGTGGGATCGACAACCCAACTTACCAAATACTAATTAATAGTAGATCTGGAAAGTGGGAAACTAACAACTTGACGCGGGCGGCGTGTTTCCTCAACGATAGCACGTATGAACAGCAGCCACGTTTCGTCAAGTGGCCAGTCTCTGTTTGCAGCAATTGACAATAATACCCTGATAGTGTTCATTTTGTCTTCTTCTTCAAGGAGGGCCATTTGAAAGGCTCGGGCCATTTCTGTAAGATAGCTCCTGGGAAAATTCACAGTGGAATAGCGAGATTTTTTCGTTGGGTTTGCTCTGGAGAATATTTCTTGGGGGGAATCCCCCTTGTGCTCCTTGGAGGCAGTATATATCGCCTTGTGTCTTCCTCCATCTCGATATTTTTCTCTCAAAACTCCGGACCTTCTTGTTCCCTATCATCATCATTAGTTTCGATGACATGAATATTCTCATCTTCATAATCTCTCACCTTGGTTATCAGTAGTGGGAAAGATTCTGGATCACTAGTACAAAGCTCTGTGGGCTATGTGGCAGTTCGCTCGGTAGTGCTGTGAACTTCGAATGTCGGTCCCGCTTTTGGGAGGGGACTTGACTCAGGCAACCACCTTAGTGGGTCATGATGACCACTCTCCCCCTGAGCGCTACGGTGTTGGAAGAGTTACTCGCTATCAAGAAAACTATAGTTCATTGTAGTGAACATGTGATGGGTTTTAGGATCATAACATCTATACCCTTTCTAGGTTATCCCATACCTGACGAACACACACTTGACTGCATATGGGAAAAGTTTGGTTTGCTCGTGTTTGGGTATATGGACGAATAGGAAACATCCAAAGATCTGTGGTTAAAGGGTGAGAGCCAAAGATATGTTGGCTTCAGTGGATAGAGTTTGAAGGAGGTTATTAAGCTGAAGGATTTTGGTATGGAGGTGGTTCAGAAGATATGCTGAGGTGGCTAGGACTTCGGGCCAGAAATATTTTGGGGCATGTGATTCAATTAACATGGCTCTCGTCATTTCAAGGAGAATCCAATTTTTTCGTTCGGCCACCCCATTCTATTCATCAGTATAAGGGCAAGAAGTTTGGTGGACTATTCCCTTATCGGCACAAAATCATTTCATATGGGAATTCACATATTCCCCGCCATTGTCAGAATGAAGGATTTGTATGGTTTTACGAAATTGAGTTTGAACAAGTGCACAAAAATGCATAAATTTTTTGAAAACTTTAGATTTTTGTTTCAAAAAATAAAGCCACGATATGCGAGAAAAATTATCCACAAAGAGATGACAATATTTAAAACCTTGCTTCCCAATGACCGGTGTTGGTCCCCAAACATCAGAGTGAAAAAAAGAGAAAATAGAATTTACTCGAGTATTATTCAATTTAAAAGTGTGTCTGTAGCTTTTGACCAAGAAACAAGTATCACAATCGGCATCTCTAGACATAGCTAACTTAGGAAAAATGAGTTTTAAATAACCCATAGAATGATGCCCTAATCGATGATGCCAAAGCCAACCCTCTTGGTCTACAGGTCCGTGAGTCAGCATTGCAGCACCTTTTTGAGCGATACAGCCAGTTGCGCTCAGTGCTACGTCCAATAATCTCCCCCGTCCGGGACATATAATGAGGGGACAATTCTTTGGTGACATGACTAATGGACAACAATTTAATATCTTCAGGGTAGGTGAGATTTAAATAGTGCCAACCCCTTCAACTGGGGTTAAGTCCCCATTGGTTGTTTGAACATGTGTTCGATAAGAACGAGTAGGAGCAATAATATTCGATGCCTCAAACGTCATGGTATCTGTGGCACCAATATCAAAGATCCACTAGTTATCTTTCGTATTGTTGGGAACAACACATGCAACGGAAATACTTTCAAGGCCTTGAAACCAGTTTTCACATTTTATTGGGGCAATACAAAAAGTTTGGAGGTCATTCTGCAATTCATATGGCCTTGTGGGGTGCTATTGGCATTCATTAAATAAAGTGAGGGTATCGGTGCAATTTTATAGGGGGACTGACTGCCCTGCAAATACTTGGAGTTGGAGGGGTTTAGTTGAAACCCTTCACTCCTCTTTTCCTTCATACCTTATCGTGTATGAACCCTAGCCGTCCCAGAATTCGCCACTAAAACTCCCACCGCCGTCTCTCTCGATCTTCCATCCTTTCCGAATTTGCCGGTGGGCTCAAAGTTGCTCGCCTCGTTTGAGGTGTACGTAGCACATTTTTTCCCAACCACGGCGGCTGCTCTTCTTCCTCGGTTCCAATTTTGCAAAGATGGCTTGGTTTTCTTTGCCTCATCCCACCAGTCAGGATAACCGACTAGATGGGAACACGTATCGTTGGTGTGGTTTTTCATGCTGCAGTGAGAGCATGAGAGCTTGCTCTTGCCCTTTTCTAGTCATCGGCTCCTTTTATACGGTGGTTGGCTCGATCTATTTTTATCTTTCACTGCTTGACCCGAACCGATGCCCGATGATGTATCCCATTCCTCAATGGCTACCGGTCTAAGAATCTAGACCCTGGATGTCTCTCGCCTGACCATCGCATAGGCATTCTCCACTAAGGGCAGCGGATCCTTTTTTAGGATCTTTGTTTCATCAGTTCTATCGATTATCTAGGCGGTTAAAAATTGGTATAGTCTATGATTTGATATTATTCGATTGTAGATCTTAATATTTTAGAACACACCATCGGGTTTGGTTCTTTCTTGTCGATCTTCATCCATATATCCTGAAATTTGTTGCATGTTTCTTATAATGTATTGTCTCATTGTCTCAGGGTGTTTGCCTTCCTGTGTAAATCAAACACTTGAAGGGAGTTTGTACCACTCCCGTAGGTTATGGCTAGGTTGTCCCATACAGCCTTCGTCGTGGGGTGTTTCGATACACCGTTGATCAGGCTTGGTTCTATATTTTGTATAAGTCAAGTGAAGACGCACTGGTCTTCCTGCTCCCACCTTCTAAACGATGGGTTGGTAGTTGGCAGTGGAGGAGGGTCGCCGGTGACATATGATGCCTTCCCTCTGCCTCCAACTCTTTTTTTCATTAATACTGCCCATAGCGAATAGTGATCTCCGCTTAGTTTGAATCCGATAGACAATGATTCCGTGTCCTGTGGGGATTGTATTTTAAGGCTATTGCGTAAAAGATTGGCTAGTTGAATGATTAATTCATCCAGGATATGCCCGGAGTTTAGGATTTCGGTTGTTTCACTTGACCATCACAATTTTCTGGTTTTTTTTTTTTTTTTTTTTTTTTGCTGATTTTGAATTAGGTTGGAGCTAAAAGGCTTGGAAAAGGTTCGGAGACAATGATGAAATTTTTCTGAATCGAGATTGAAGATTGATTTATTGTTACGTTTATTTTGTATGATTACAAAATATCTCTTTTCTCGAGATATATACTTGGTATTACAAGGAAATTTAGAAATCTATTTTTGAGCTATATCAATCTAGTCGATTCTAATTTTCTTATCTTTGTTTACAAGATCTACTTTCCTTCTAACATGAAGAACAACAATAATCATTATTTTGTTGGGCCCAAACACTTTGCATGCGAGGAATTGCTGGAACAACAACAGTGCTTGATGGGGTTTCTTATTCTTACAATATCCACCCATCATTGTACTCCAAGAACGCAACTCCCTATCGGGCACAATATCAAACATCACCTTGGCTAATCTCATATCTCCCAACTTCACATACCCATCAATCAACATATTCCAAGATACCAGATCTTTCTCTGAAATGGAATGGAACAACATCTTGGCTGATATCATCTCCCCCAACTTCAAAAACCCCATGATCATTGTATACCAAGACAGCACATCTCATGGCATCGAACAACTTCATGGCTGAATTTCATATCTTCTTACATCACATACCCATTAATCCAAGTAATCCAAGACACCACATTTTTCTCCAGCATGGTATCAAACGACATCTTGGTTGATCTAATATCCCCTGAAATCACATACCCTTTAATTAAAGTATTCCAAGATGCCATATCCTTCTTTGGCATCGCATTAAAAAATATTTTGCCAATCTCATCTCCCTTGACTTTACATAATCATTGATCATAGTGGTCTATGACACCATATTTTTCTCATGCATGGCATCAAACAACATCTTAGCCGATTTTATATAACTGAACGTCATACTCCCACTATTCAAAATATTCAAGGAAATCATAAATTTTTCGGGCATGGCATTGACGAGCCCATTTTTTGTGCTCATTTTCATATCTTTAGTGTGTCTAGATCGAGTCTTTTTGTGTGTATTCTGTGTCTGCAAGGACATATTTGAGGAATATGGGAGGTTTGGTCAAAAGATGCAGCCTATAGCTTAAAACTGAAAGATTTTCGCCTTTATGGCCAAAGTTTTCAGTGAAAGGCAAGTGCATGCCTGAAACCCTTGATGGTAGAACTCAAGCTAGGTAGAGTAACAAAATTAGACGTGAAGTTGGGATGAAGTGCAAGCTTGAACAAAATGTGAAGTGGAAATCAACTTTGGAGAAGAAGTTGACGTGGCCGGATCAGAGATTGGAAAGAAAGAGAGAAGACAGAAAAAATAAAGCTAAAACTGGCCACAATAGAAAAGATCAATAGCAGAGCAAATGAAGAGTGGTATCCAAGGTATCGGATAAAAAATGTAATCTAACTTTCCTTATCGTGCAAGATTCGAGATAAACATGATCCAGCAGATAAGGCAATGAACATATGCAAGAGATAAAGAAGGCAAGAAGATATACATGGCAATCTTTTGGCCAACCCTAGCACTGAGTCTGAACCATAGGTCGAAACCTCCAACCGCCAATAGCCAAGTGCTTATAAAAAAAAAAAGCCCCCCAAATAGAAGCAAGTAGTTAGTCGGTCTCCATTATTTGCCAGCATAGTTTAGCTTTATTGTTTTTCTTAGATAGAATAGCGTAGAAAGTAGAAGCCCTTAGGGCATAGTAGATTAGTTTTTCGTTCAAGTCTGTGTCGGACCATTTTTCCAGATTTTATTTCCAGTTTTAATTCAAATAAGTTTGTCTATGTTTTCGTTTATTTGTTTTGTTTTTGTTTTTTTATTTATGTTAGACTAAGTTTATAAGTCAGGTATGAGCAACAATATGTTAAGCATGAACCTATAATTTTGTGATGTCTAAGTATATTTGTGTTGTCAGTGTTAGGTTTGATTCCAATTATCAAGGTGAACTAAGTAATTAACTGATCACTAATCACTTAGGGGTATCTAGTCACAAATCATTAGGACCAAAAAATGTGTAATCCGAAGGCAAACCTAGTTAAGATTGATTGAAATGGGCAGAATGTGTGTGTCCGTTGACATACGTAAGAAAGGCTTTACGGGGTCGTCTAGAGCAAAAGCTTCCTAATCAACACATCGGACGCTAATTTTGGGATGGAGTATGTTGACCGGGAAATGGAGTGAAATACCTCTAATTAGAAGGATGGATGATGATGTTAGGGTATATACTGAAAAACAAACTTCGAGCTGCTTTGTAACTGTAAAACCTTATTTACCAAATTATGAGAAGATTATTATTTTGTCACATTGATTTGCTTTTCATATTATTTATCTTATTATCTATTATAATTAAGCAAATGCGTCTAAGTCTTTTACACTATAGACATAATGGTGATTAGGTTATCACTGAAGGTTACTCAGTCGGTCTCTTGCAAAAGAAAACTATGTTTCACAACATAAATAGACTTAGACAATGTATCGTGAAATGTTGCAGTTTCAGTCCAATTGTTTACTAACCTTGGTAAACAAAAGACACTAGTTTAGTATTGCACTGAAAGGATTCACATGAGATAAGTTGTTCTTGCTGATTACCGAAAGACGAGGTCTAAGTGATTATTTATTTCTTAATCTTTGCATATAACATTGAGTATACGTTACTGATTATACACTACTTTAATTTATCAAAAGGTGTGGGCTTTTCGCAGCCCAAGAATCCTGATATATTGGGTAGTGGTAATTAATATCTAGCGGTGCTAGTATTGTTATTGCACTGAATCGTATCCTGGGAGATTTCGGGTTGATAATATCCCCAAGAAGAGTTCAATAAAAGGTTTTATTATATATAAGCCCAAGCGGCTTAGAATTTATTCCAAAGTATAATTAATAAATAATTTTGAACTAGTGCGCTCTTGGTAAAAAAAAATATTAATTAATTAAAACAAGCAGCAGGTTTAAATTAATTAATGGATAATAAAATCTTAAACACGGGAAATAAATTAATTAAAAGAAAACCTAGATTCTCTGTAATTTGCATTTGGACGGGTAAACCAATATTAATTTGTATAGTGGTACAAATTTATATTTTATTGGGCATATATTAAATTATAGCTCAATTTAATTAGTAAGAGCCTAATAGGGAGACCCAGTCCAAATTTCCATAGACCCCTAATCTGGCCCATCAATACTCTATCAATAGAAGAGGAAAAGGAGAAAATTCATTGATTCCTACACAACATAATTTTGGAAAATACCTAGTGCACACACTTACACAATTTTCGTAAATTACAAGCTTGAAACCCTAGTTTCAACTTTCATTTTCTCATTTTCTCTAGTCCTATAGGTTTGATAGATTTGTCCACACAATATTCAAATTTAGGAGTTGGGAACATATTAGAAGTTTCAAGGTCAGATATCAAAGATCTTCACGTGGAGAAGGAGCAAGCAATCATCTGAACTTTGGAGATCTAAAAAGTAACACTACAAGAAAAACGCTCATACACTACATAGACTACGGTTTTTTTTTAAAAACCGTAGTTATTGTTATAGACTACGGTTTTTCGGACCAACCGTAGTCTATGAGCGTCTTTTTTTTCAAATAGACTACGGTTGATC
>JAYDZE010539248.1:0-14790 GCA_034509125.1 Monilaria moniliformis
AGGGCATTTATTACGTTGACTCTCAATAACAGTTGTAATAGACAAGAATCATAAATATACTCTCATACTTTGAGCCGCGGACGTAGACTTCATTAATAGTCGAACCATGTAAATCCCCGTGTCATTTACTCTTAAATTAAGCTAATAACCACTGTTAATCAAACCCTTCGAAAACCAGATCGATTATTGTTATTTTCAAAAGCTAAAATTGACAAAGACCTTATTAACATTTAAATCGTAATGATTCTAGCTTGAGAAAATAATTTGATATCTTCAGATATTTTGGTTAAATGTATTTATGGATTAATAACAAAATAATAAAAAAAGTGTATGAGATCATCTTATATATGGGTCAAAACCGTAAGACGGGTGAACATATAAATCGAAAGTCAAAATTAGTATCCAACAACATATCCTATTGATATTTTAATTTATTTGGATCCAGATATTTACGTGCTTTACAAATTTTTGTCCATATAACTGGCTAAAGCTGGTGCTGTTAACCAACCATTTTCTGTTTAAAAAAATCTCAAAATATACAATTTTTTATTGATTCAGTTAATTATTAAAGACAATATAATTTAAAAATCATTTTTGAATTGATTCAACATTTAATCATAATAAAAGAAAAGTCATATTATTTTATAATTCATTGCATGAAATAATTCGATATCTTAGGGTATACGTAGAAACATCCAATTTAGAAAAGTAAAAATAATAAAATGATCAAAAATAGCAAAATGCTAATACATAATTTCACGGTGAATTATAATTTGTATCCTCAATTTTTACAGTTATTTTTTAAAAATGTTTCCAATTTTAAATTTTTTTATGGATCCTCAACTTTGAAGAATATTTAATTTATTCCGCGCACTACCGGCAACAGAATGATAAATCAACTTATCGAATTCTTGGGTGAAATCAAGGCTAACAGCCCGGGGCGGCTACTTGCTGCCATCGGAAAGCTTAGAAGAAAAAAGGAGAAGATAGGAGTGACATCTAGGGGAGAAAGGTTTGGTGGACGAATCGGGAAAAATGAGAGAGTGAGACGAGAGAGAGGTGGATGGAGAGATCAATAGTGGAGGTGGTGGTGGCTCAAGGCAACGGCCTTCGTTGACTTGTGGGAGGTGATGATCGAATTTTGGAGAAGGATTTATTTACAAGTTAGAGAGAGAAAGAGACGGACGAGAGAGGGAGAGATATTTTTTTATATTTTATATATATATATTTTTTTTAAGAAAGGAAATCCATTAAATATCAAAGCGAACAATATTCGACAACCATGTAGGAAACTCGGACCTCCATACTACTTTGGAGGACAAATTTGCAGCATATTGCGCAAGGCAGTGAGCCGCTTGATTTGCCGTACGATACATATGACGGACTCCTACTAAGAGATTAACTCTTGCAGCTTGCATGATCTCTGCTATGTCATCTGGTAAAAAATCGAAGCCCTTTGCATTCTCTTCCATCGTTGTTGCCGCTAAAATAGAGTCGGTATAGATTTCAATTGGCTGAAGCTGTTGTTCCAAACAGAAGATAATTCCATCCACAATGGCTAGTATTTCGGCAATCATGACATTAGATCTCGGTTGCTTCCGTTCGGACATGGCTGCTACCAAGGTGCCATTCCAGTCCCTAACAATTACTCCCAGTCCGAACTTGCATTCGTCCTTGTGGAAGAGGGCATCAACATCGACCCGGTACACTCCTCGTTTGGACGGCACCATTTCCTGTCACCACATCTTATACCCACTTTCTGGATTCCTGCATAGATTTTCCTCGCGCTTAGATGAGCTTCCCTCATTGCCTCGCATTCCTCTTCGGAAGGTTCGATCGCATTGGTAACGTCGTCGTGAGTTAGCCTACAGACAAACCTCCATACTTGCCACACCATGAGGCACCAGATTTCATAATCTTCTTCATCGTGAGTCTTTCGAATGGCGGTAGCAATGTCCCCAGCTCCCACGCCAGTTCCCTTCCTAATTATCTTCTTGAATCTGGTCTTTTTCCAAACATGTCGAACCGTTGGACAAGTAAAGAGCACGTGAGTTGTCGAGCCCCATCGATCCTTACACACGGGACAAACACCATCCGATGGGACGTGGTGAGTTCGTAGATTCCCAGGAGCAGGGAGGAAATCCTTAAAACACCTCCAAAGGAACATTTTAACCTTCGGAAAAAGCGATTTGTGCCAAACATGACGGTTCCACCACTTTTGATCGTCGGTGCTGGTATAAGGGTGAGGTTCGAGAATGTCTGCTTGGAGGAGATAGGCTGTCCTCACCGTAAACGTGCCATGTTGTTCGGGAGCCCACCAACGTTCATCTTGGTCTGATTTCTCTCCGATTGGGGTTTGCAGGATAGCGTGAATTTCGTAAGGGTGAAATCTCTCTTCCAGCTTCCTAATCTCCCACTGTCCCTCCTGTGTAATTAAATTCTTCACGGTGTCATTATTGCACTGAGCAGCGATCCTGCCTTTTACCCGTCCGTCCCTTGTCCCAGCCACCCATCGGTCCTTTGTTACGTTGATGGTCCATCCATCTCCCACCCTCCAACGAAGGCCTTTATCCACCAGCTCCTTGCTTCCAATAATCGATCGCCAAACATAAGAACACCGAGGGCGGGCTGTGGCTCGAAGGAAGTCAGTATCTGGGCTATACCGAGCCTTGAAAATTCTTGAGACCAAAGAGTTAGGGTATTTGATCATCTGCCAAAGTTGTTTTGCCAAGAGGGCTTGATTGAAACTCTTGAGATCTCTAAATCCCACCCCTCCTTTAGATTTTGGTTTGCATAGTGTCTTCCATTTCGTCCAATGCATTCTTCGATTTTCCTCCTTGTCACCCCACCAGAAAGCAGCACACATTCTATGAATATCATCACAGATCCCATCCGGAACTTTGAAACACTGCATGACATAAATTGGGATCGCTTGCAAGATGGCTTTTATCATAATCTCCTTACCACCCGCTGAGAACTCCTTTTGATTCCAGCTCATAATTTTCTTCTGAATACGCTCCTTTAGGTAGTTGAAATGATCACGCTTCTGTCGACCTGAAATAATAGGCATTCCCAAGTAACGACTATTTCCACTCCTTGCTCGAATACACAGAATTTCTCTAATGTCTGTTTCATCTTTTTCCGTGGTGTTTGGGCTGAAGCTTAAGGAGGATTTCTCGGCATTTATCAGCTGCCCGGATGCTTTCTCATATTGGAGTAAGATTTCCTGGATTGCCTTTGCCCCCTGCGTGTCCGCTTTGAAGAAAATGAGACTATCATCCGCAAAGAATAAATGCGTAATACTTTCCTTCCCGGGAGATATGGGCACTCCTCGAATCATCTTGTTTTGCTCTGCTGTGTGAAGAAGTGATGATAGTCCTTGGGTGCATATAACAAAGAGGAACGGTGATAGCGGATCGCCTTGCCTCAGCCCCCTCGACGGGGAGATTTCGCCATAAACCTTCCGATTAAGAATAAAAGATGTGCGCACTGTACTTACACATTTCATAATGAGGCGCACTGTTGTAAGAGTCTATAGTACGAGTATAAATCGAACCTTTCAAAGCTGAGAATTCTTTAAAAGAAAACTTAAGTTAGATAAATAAACTATAATAACCATAATTTTAGTACTCAGTAAAAAAAATTTGGTGAGCAAGTATGTTATTTATATAACATATAATTAATAAAATTTTACGGAGTAATTATTTATGTTAACTGATTTTACCATTTTCTTTTTCATTTGATTGTAGCATTGCAAATTTACAACTTCCCTCTCTCTTCTTTTTAACTTTTGACTATTCATCTCAATAATTCTGAGCTGAACTCGTGCTTTTAAGAAAATGGAACGTGTGATACAGTTCAGTTGACTGCTGTCTTTTAGTTATACCTTTCACTAGTAAGGTCGGCATAGGTAATCGTTATACAATTGACTATACATAAATAGCACCGACTTATATATTTTTACATGCACATACTCATCATCACATGTACAACCATTATTGTAAAGATTGAGAACTAAATCAATCATATACAAATATAAGCATAATATAAAAGAAAGAAAGAAAGAAATATCCAAAATATTCCATACGTTTAGAATAAATAACTCGGTGGCGGACGTTGGGGGTTGGGAGGGGCGACCGGCCCTCCGACGGCTAATTTTCCCTTAGGGTCACCGTAAAACCGTCATGATTGCTCTTCTGTCCGAATAATCCAATTTGTAAGAGAGAAATTGATAGAGAGAAGTGTGAATATGTGAAAGTGGGAGAAAAAAATAGATATGTTGTAGGAAGAAATAAAAGTTTTGAACATATTAAAAAATTATATTTAATTTTTTATCATTATATTTTATCTCATCTATTTTTTAATTCTGAATCTGTCACTGAAATAACTTATACTACTAGATAGTACTTTAACTTTCACTTTCCATTTGTCCTAATCTAATTTCTGTGGGTTTTTGGTTAACCGAGCCATCACTTTTTTTGCTCACTCAGCCCTCAGAAGGAATCGACAAGGCCTTTACGTAGATAAATGAGAAATTATTAAAAATATTCTAAATGCAATTATTGTACAATAGTTAATAATACTATCATTAGTAACTGAACAATACTTATATTCCGGTTTTTTTCCTTATCTAACCTTAGTTTTGTGTTGACATAATAAAATCAGTAGATGTGATGAGATGGACGTGGATGAAAATAAAAAATATATGAGTCGATTGTTTGTTAACAAAAGCTGCAGATTCTTTGCCAATTCAACTTGGGTCATCTCATCCATGCTAGTTCCGGCCGGTTCTTACATTTTATGGCCATTCAACCATATGCATATAAAAAATATCTATAAATTTTATCCCAAAAAAATCACCCTACATTTTATCTTGTATATTTCTTTTCATTTAAAATGTCTCCAGTTTCGTTATCAACATCTTTTTAATTCTAGGATCATAAATATCAAAACCAGATATAGTTTGTACTTCATTAACTCAAATATTTTAATATTAGATGCATATGCCACATCAATCGAATTACTAAGTTCATCAATTTCATCTTATTATTATGATTTTGACCGTCTAAATTTTCATTTGACAAATTTAAATTTTCATGGGAATATACATGTTGACGTATGTCAAATATTCATCTCATCTTTAATCTAATAATACCTTGTTAAGATTTAAATTCGGACTTGGGAGTCGGGACTGTACTAAATTATTCATGCTTTATTTGCTTTCTCATCGATCAATATAAGCTCCCTTTTATATTTGTTTTTGAGGGAAAATCAGTTACTTTATTGAAAGTTGAAACCTAATCAATTTGTAAATAAATATGTGTATTATATATCTACTAATTCCATAACTTTAATGAAATTAAATGGAGTATTTGACTTGATACATTAATCTGAAAGTTTAAAATTCCTGTATGTGTACATTAATATTGGCTTCGTAGGTATTTCTTTCTAGGCGTGTAGAGATGCAGAAATGACGCAGACGGTTGCCCACCAAGGGGACTGAAAGGTTGCAGATTCAGTGGGCTGTCCATATTCCACTTTTCTTTTCTTTTTCCCAAATATTTTTCCAAAGTTTGAGGGAGAGCCGACCAAAGTGACTTTTTTTTTTATTAACTATTCAATCTAAATTTTATAATCTAAAGTTGTTTTAAACAGAATCGCTCCGGCTATTCCGGTCACCGGTAACATAGTTACACTCTTCATAGAGTGAAAGCCGACGTGGGCGAACTATTAATGAATGAATGAAATTATTAGATAAAAACTCCTCCGAAAACGGTCGCGGATTAAACTGTAACAACACAATATATCAAAATTTACTCATCACAAACTTTAAAAGAACTATATATAAGAGACTCAAAATACTCCTACACTTAACAGGATTCAAAGGCCAACCTAATCTTAATCTACTATCACACAAGATTCCACAAAAGCTCAAAGACTAAAAAGCTAAAATATAACATCTAAAGATAGACTTTTAGCACTCCACGTCCAATAGCTCATTGGTATCGGCTACCTTTCGATTTCTACACTTGTAGATGACCTAAGGTACCAGTTCGATATCAATTGCACCTCGGCAAAAATAGCATTGTCCTCAAGCCTGAAATAAGGAAATTGTCACCGAATATCTTCCAAATCCATCCATGTTGCCTCATTCACATCCAGGTCGCACCATTTAATAAACTTGGGTAATCGACTACCTGTACATACAATGGTTTAGAGATCGAGCATGTTTGTGGCAAAAACAGGGGATTCAACAGTGAGTAGATCATTTGGCAATTGAGGGTCGGTCATAGTCGTTCCAATTGCTTTCTTGAGTAATGAGACATGTAACACCAGACGTACCGGTGACCCAACTGGCAAACGAACGCGATACGACACTTGTCCAACACGTGCAATAACCTCAAACGGATCATAAAAACGAGGCGCAAGCTTTCATTGTCCAGTCTTGTATAGAGTGGACTGCCTTGATAGGCTGGTTATTATTCTGTCGTTAAGGAATAAACTAGCTTAATCAAAGAATTTATTTGTTTCCCACTGACCAAAATACTATTTGATTAGTATATGGTAATGAGGGTATCGAACCCACGAGGAACGGATGAATATGCCAAACGTTTTCTACAACCTAATGGGATTTGGGCGATGCCGCCATGCCTATTTTCAATTTATTGGGAGAAGACATAATGTAAACTTAACTAAATGTGAGAAACTTACTTACTCTTCCTAATTTAGTTCGAATTTATTTGCAATTGCACAAGGACCATTATGGTAAGGACAAGCAAGAGTATCGTTTCCACAAAGACTATCATACTTATCCTAAGTACTATGAACCAAAAGTAATCACTATTTAAACATCGATTTCAAGGGGTGAATTGTAACTGAACAAAAACATAATCAAAAGTCAACTTAAAGCTCCATGAAATATACTAAATACGAGACACGGAGGGATGTAGAAGTTGGGAAGAAAGGGGGCAAATTCTATGGATCCAACAACAATGAAATTTATGTAATCATACTCCTAAATTATATGTTAAACAATGACTCGACAAATACTAGGGTGATCACTAATGCAAAATTAAACCTTCTTTCGAAGTATTTAACACTTAGATTACTAAACCAACAACCAAAGTGTCCTTTAAAATATTGATAGCAACTCCAATCGGCACATAAGACCTAAGCCCTCACAAATAACCTTGAAATTTCTCAATTCAAATGATTAATGTGTTGGTTGTTCATCATTCCATGCATTATTACTCATATTTTGATTCTTGCAATAATACTAATATATTTTCCCAAGTTGGCCAATCCAAGGAAACCTTCAAGCACAAGAACAATCAAAGTGAATCAAGGTCTTAATCATATAAGTCAAAAACACAAGCTACATGAATCTTAAAGTGTTTTCCCCATAGAAAATGCACAATAGTTTAGCCTAACATACTATCTAATGACTGGAAATCCAAAATCAAAGAAAGCATTAAGGGAGTTTGATACACTTGTTGGGATGGTAAGCCTTCACTTGGTGTTGCACCTTCACTCTTTCTTCCTCTCCTCTTCAAGTCTTGATTCTAGTGCGGCTTTGGTCGTGGCTAACTTTGCATCGTTTGAGATGTATAGCTAGATCACTTCCAGTTGACCCATTGTGGGCAGGAAACTACGGTATATTTAACGTTTTCACTGCGGCAGAAAAGCTCGAAGGCGGCGCAATTCATGGTCTCTTCTTTATACGTGATGGTAAAGTCATAGTCAACGGTTGCGTGAGCAATTCGTGTAGGCTGTGTTAATCTGTTCAGACAACAAAACAACGTCCTAACAAATAGGGTCACCAATATTGGATTGCAATAACATGGGTCATTAGCTCTTTTTCGTATGCATATTTACTAGCGATTGATCTTAAATATGTTTGATGAAGTAAGCAATGGGTTGCTTATCCTGCATGAAGACCGCTCTGAGGCCACGTCCTTATGTGTCACACTCCATGACAAATTCATTCAAAAAGTCCGGCATACGAACTACTGGGCCGGAGGTGAGGGCATGTTTAAGCTCGAGGAATGTCTGGTCAGCGTCGACTTGCCACATCCATGTCTTGGAGGTCCCTATATTCAACAACGTTGTGAGGGGAGTTGCATTTTGATCATAACATTTAATAAATTGGCGGTAATAGCCGGTTAGGCTGAGGAACCCGCACACGACTGAGACTTTGTCCGGGTCCATGCATTATG
This sequence comes from Monilaria moniliformis, assembly GCA_034509125.1. NCBI lineage: Eukaryota > Viridiplantae > Streptophyta > Magnoliopsida > Caryophyllales > Aizoaceae > Monilaria > Monilaria moniliformis. The sequence continues at coordinate 8,217 of JAYDZE010539248.1, forward strand.
CATACCCCATGTTTAGAGATAATGTCCCCTAATACTCTACACTATCGCAACCAATCAAGCATTTTTGGATTAATTACCAAATTGTGGTTGTGGAAGAGTTAAAAACTTGTCAGAGATGACTTAAATGGGCGTCCCATGAGTTACTTTATACCAGAATATTATCAAAGAAAACCAATACGAACTTACGGAGAAATGATCGAAAGATGTCGTTCAATAGGCTTTGGAAAGTGGGCAACGGATTAGTGAGTCCAAACAGCTTAACGAGGAAGTCATAATGCTAGAGTGGTACAAAATGTTCTATTGGGAAAGTCTGTTGCGACCACACGTATCCGATGATAGCCTGCCTTGAGGCCCAATTTGCTAAACCAGCGGGCACCATGTAATTCATCAAGTAGTTTTTGGATGACCGAAATCGGATATTTGTCGTGCACGATGCGTTTGTTCAACTCGCAATAATCTCTGCAGAAACATCATAAATCGTCTTTCTTTCGTACCAGTAGAATAAGGTTTGAATAAGGCCTTGTGCTTGGCTAAATAATGCCGGTAGCGAGCATCTCTGTGACCAATCGTTGCATCTCGTCGTTTTATATGTGATTGTAACGATGGGGTTGCACTGATACTGGAAGCTTCCCTGGCTGTAGTGTAATGTGATGGTCAGTGGCTCGTTGTGGATGGAGGCTGGTCATGCGGGACGTGATGGAGAGAAACGCGATGGTCACGGTGGATAAGTCATTGAGAGTCGCGGCTGAGAGAGAGTCGACCATCCCAAATTGATCTCAAATAGTGGTATCCTCTATGGGCCACAGGTGCCAGCAACTATTATTGGGCTCGAGATGGCAAAGCTCGTGAGACGTGCATGCACGACGAGTATGGATAGGGTCCCCAAGTAGGCAAATTGTTCGACCTCTTTGAGAAACTTCATGGACAAGGTCTGCCAATTCGCCTTCATGATACCCTTTACACTAGATCGATGTTACTAAGAGGAAAGACATAACAAGTTATAGTGAAAAGGTTGGACTAGAATCGTAGGGGAACATCCTTACAAATACCGTCTGCACGAATCTTGGATCCATCACCTAGGAGAATCGAAATTTTTTGGTAGGTTTATTGCCTAAATGCAGTTTTTGAGCAATTGGCTTCCATGATAAAACATTGATTTTCCCCGCTATCGATCATGACTTTCACACGTACTTAAAGCAAATACCGGCAGCTATATGCTTCCGAAACTCATTGGTTAATATATTCCAAAAATAGCATTAATTTCATGGCCCCGACTGAGCTAGCCCTAAAGTACCCGATGTCTAGTAAACTCGTTGGCAAGGCGATTGTGGAAGTGAGGGAACATGTTGGGTAATAGAGCGCGTTTGCGCATGACTTACGGAAAACCCTCTCGACGAAAGGGCATAAGGAGATGTCAAGAGACCGATGCGCTTAGCCATGAATTGCGGTGGTTTGTAGCTGGTGATGCTCAAGTCTTAAATTTGTAGGTGAATATGCAGTTTTGATCCTTCTATGAGAAAAATGCAAATATTGACGATTTGTGAGCTCAAGGAGTTGTGTCAGCCGGCCTTCGAAAGGCGCAATATAGTTATCGGGAGATCTCTCTTGGGACGTGATGTGTAATGCTTCATAGCCATCGATGGCGAAACCTGTCCCAAAACGGACTCAACAACGCAAAGCAGCTAAATCCATGACATGGCAGGACCAGATAGAGCAATGAGGGCGATTTGTACCGTTCGGTCCAACGGTGTATTATGGATAAGGAAATACTAACCAGCACGGGCTAACCATCCGAGGACGTCCGAGCTATCGAATATAGGTACCTACATAGTTTGTTGAATTGCTAGAGGGCTTGTTGATAACATGGTTGGGACATTGGTTTTTGATGTGTTGAATTGCTAATGGGCTTGTTCATAGAATGATTGAGATATTGGTTTTCGATGTAGCGGGTATCGATGTTGAACTCTCAGAAGTATGGAGCGAGACACCCTTCGAGGTTCCAAGGTGTTGCATGATAGCGTCAAGTTTGGTGTCCATGTTGGAGCACTTAGTTTTCATCTTTGATGCCCGGTGGGTGGTCTGATCTTCCAACGCCTTCTCTAATGTGTTTCGTGTGTTAACCATCGTCCACCGTACCAATTGATTGAGCGAATGCGATGAGGGGGAACAATTAACGAATGAATGAAATAACTAGATAAAAACTTCTCTAAAAGAAGCCACAGTTTAAACCATACATAACACAATATATTAAGGTATGTCCTCTCAAACTTCAAAAGACCTATATATAAGACTTTTAAAAGACTCCTATTTCTAAGAGAACTCATAAACAAACCTAAAAGATAACATCTAAAAATAGACTTCCAGCACTCCATGTTCAGTAGCTTGCTACCCTTCTATTTCCATGCTTGTAGACGACCCAAGGTTATCGTTAGGTATCAACCCTCGTCTCTTCTGTATTTGGTTAACAATCCTCAAAGTTTACAAATTTTTTTAGAATGTCAAAATTCTTGTTAAAGTATTGCTATTTTATAATTGATATTTTTTCGCAATTCGTACGTGATTGTATTCGGTATTTATTTATTTTTTACTTAATTTGTATTTATTTTAGTCTTTGAGTTTATAGACTAACATGTTTAAATTGAGCAAATTATTTTAGAAAGTAGGAAATTTGATTTCTTACATCTATAATTTAAGGATGTAAATAATGTTACTGATTTTATATATTTATTTGAAATTACATGTATTTAATTAGGAAAACATGCACCTACATATATAGCATCCATCTTCCCCAATTATTCATTATACTTTAGTAGATTGATATGTTTGAGTATAACCGACACATTCAAAACTTAGCTAGAAAACAAGTGTCAACAATCAATGGAATTGAACATCTTATTATTTACTACTCTATATTTACAGTCTGATTGATTGAAATTCAAGCCACTTAATGACTCAAAAGAAGACCTAAAAAATAATATGCACCATTGTATTAAAAAAAATTTAAACGTGACGCAATCATATACCACACAACCATTGATCCTATATATTATAATGATATGACATAACGATTCAATCTTCTTTAGATCCGGTCCACTTCTCTAAGTGGAGTTTTTGACAAATTTAATTATGTGTATGCCAATTTCACTTTTGTTTAAAAAAAATCTAATGTTTAAGAAAGTGACCCATTTATTAGAAATGAGTAACGTACTAGACCGGTCACCTTGTTAGGCTATGCTAAAGTCTTACAAAAATCATTTTCAACAATAATTATATGACAAAATGTGTCTATTATTGGGGTCCGCCTCTATAGTGCTTTTTGACATAATGTGAAAAGAATGCAAAACAACATCAAATAGTTAAATAATTAATCTATGAATTTTTTATGGGCTTAACATTAACCCAACAAATTAATAATGGCATCTATGTTGTCATTTGGGGGACCCTCCTATGTCCTAACACCACCAACCACTCCTGTACTCTACAAGTGGGTCTTAAAGCATCACCATTCTCCAATATAGCTTGCCAATTGCTTACAATTTTCTATTATGATATTTTCATTTCGTAATTGCCTTTTTAGATATATACAAAGTATAATGCGTACATTAAAATTTTATGAGGCAATTAAAAAAATCATTTTACTATAGTAAAAATAACATGCTGTTATAAATACTATACTAAAATGTAATAACTAGTCATTATTACTAAAAATACTATTTATTAGGTATGCGAAAACTATGAACGTGCAATGAAGATGTGTTTGTGCATTTATGTAACAATTCAAAATAAACTGTTGTACGTATACATATGCAACTTTGTGTATTTGTGCAACAGTTTGAAATGAACTACTTCGTATAACATGTAAAACAATTTTTTTGAGTATAATCGTGTAATCACAACATCACTCACAATTTATTTATTTTTATAGGATTTTATATCAAAGGTAAATTTAATATTTACACAAAAACATAAATTATAGCAAGAAGTTTGACGATGTAGTGACTTACTAGCTCGGATTTTAAAAAGTTATAAACATAACTTTTTTTTTAATCTACGTTGTTCGCTTGATAACTTGCGTGAAATTTTACGGCCAACTAAATCCGACCACAAACTCTTATATACGTTGGTTGGCCAAAAAATTGACGCATGCTAATAAGTGAACAGTTTAGATAAATTCAAGCTTTTGTTTGTAAATTTTTAAAATTCAGCTAAAACGTCATTATGGAATCCAAGTTCGAAATATAACTTAAGATAAGCACTATTTTATATATTTGTAGCATTGGTTAATCAATACATCTTAAAAGTATATATGCATGCCATTTTTGTCGTGTGATGAAAAAAAAAAATCCACAACTGTTTGAAATCATACATAAGAGATGAATTGTTTTAGATAATGTAAGCATACTCAGAATCGTGATCGTTTTGTAAAATCTCATTCAATTCACTACTACAACTCCATAAGAGTCAGTTTAACGAGTAACGAGGGAGATAATTATATATTTGATAAAATGGGAAAATAATAGTATGATAATATTGGGATCTATACAATTAAATCTTCGTTGATGCAAATCAGTCGGGTTTACATCTATAAATACATACGAATAACTTTGCATGCATGTATCCTTATGAATAATGCTGGCTTCAAAATCAGAAAATGAGAAACGGAAATTAAAATTAAATGTAATATTTCAATATAATTTTATAATAAAATAAATAATAATTTTACAATTTAAATAGCGCTAGCATATGTTGATCGCGGCAACTGATTTCTACGAGTATTCATATCTTGAAAACGTTTCAAATTTTTTTAATAAGAAGCAATAGCGAAGAGAGACATTTAATTGTATGTCGCCAAATTGTCGTTTAAGCAATCACCTCACATCCTATTTCGCAGTTCAGTCTTGACAAATTTCATGGCAGAAGACATTCTTTCAACAGATGCAGTCGCTACAGGTAAAAACAATATCAATTCAATTAAGCGATAAACTAATAGAAATTTTTATTTTTCTTAGTTTCAACAATTTTCAGAGAAAGTCTACCCAAATCTTCAATACCAATCAATTGTGTATCTCATCTCATAATGTCAACATAAATTTAAAGTTCTTAGGACAACATCATTCTATAGCGAATGAGAAATCTTCTGGATAAAGACTAGTATGATGAACAAGCTTATCAATATTAAAAGCAAAGAAATCATTTTTTTGATAGAGACATGTCATACAACCAAGTGAGTCTATGGTTGACTCAGAGAAATAATTTCTCATCTCTTGTATAAGTAAGTAAATAACCTAATTGCCACACAAGAAAAAGTAAGTAACAAGATAATTCTAATATAGTAAATGAATAAGATAGTAAATTCTCAAATTACCTAACAAAATATTTTCACAAGATAATGATAATAGTTAGTGATGTTTGTGCAATTTCCATGTGAATCCGTCTTGGAGCAACGTCATCCATGTTAGTGATTAGACCAATTGAAACGCTAGGCCATCTCAAAACAAATTTGTCCATCTACCTAATAAATCAAAAAAAATTATTAGCACTACTACAAACAATATATTGAAGATGTACACACTCATAATAATTCATAAAAGAGTTACAATGTCATGCAAGCAAACTACCACTAGAAGTAGATAATCTGAAGCAAAACTATAAGAATGACAGTTACAACAAAAAAATACAAAAGCACTAAAAAAAAAAAAAAAAACACACAAAAGCACCAAAATAAAATATTAAAGCAAACAAATATACAAAAGCTGTAAAGCACCAATATAAAATACAAGAATTAAAATTTTCAAGGACAAAAATCATATTCCAATTCCAATTTCTAGCCACAGCAAATTACAGTTCAATTTCAATTTCCAAATCCGATATCTCTCGATTTCAAATTCAATCCAATTTCCTGCTATAACAAATTCATTTTCCAATTTCAATTCAATTCCAATTTCCAGTCAAGAGAGGGGGACATACCTTTTGGGATTTGGGTTTTGAATTTGAGAGCAACGACCGGTCACTGGAGGGTTTATCCTCTTGAGCAATCGGCAGCGGATAGAGACTAGAGATACAGAGTAGCTGAGGGTTTCTCATTAAGTCGTGATCATCTTGTTTTGGGTTCTACATTTGAGCTAGAGTAACATACCTTTTAGAGTTTTAGTTGGGCTTAATTTTGGTTGGGTTTCTTGTTTCTCTTCGTCTTGGGCTTGTTTGGGGCTTTCAAGAATTTGCCCCCTCCCCTACCCAAAAAAAAACACTTTGTAAATTCGGTGGTCATGGGGTGGGCAACCATGACGGTTTTTTGGCAGGGATAAGGGGAAATTGGCTGTTTTGGGGGGTGGCCGGCCCTTTCTACCCCAGCACCTGTCGCTGCATATGATGTATTTTTTTTCTTTAATTTGTAGAGGATTTTAAGACTTCATTAATTACACATTGAAATTTACGCCGCTTAGCATTTAATCAGCACTTATGTTATTTCTTATGTTGTATTTAGTACGTGGCCACTATTAAGGGTATGTTTGATAGGATAGATTAGGCCAATATTAGATTATTAATTATAACTAAACATAGTTATAATTAATAA
>JAYDZE010539259.1:0-14790 GCA_034509125.1 Monilaria moniliformis
ATCTGATGATACTAACCAACAGTGACATTGTCACCAATATGGATGGGCAAGACTTTCCCAGTAATATTAGATTTAGCTACATGAACAAGAGAGTTATCCTGTATGTTGGTTCCAGCTCCGATGCTAACGCTGTTCACATCACCTGCACAACAACCATTTCAATTTAGAAAAAATACTACACGCAAGCACACCATGCCTAAAGACTAGGACTGAACCAGCAGTGATGACACAAACAACCAAAACACATCTAAGAAGCTTGCTGAAATCAAATGTAATGCTAAAGAAACTTTTATGTTTATCTTTTTTTTGGACAATGTCAATCTGTGAACTGAAGATTACTTAACCAAAGAGGTGATGCAAACCTCAAAAACCAAAAAGGTTACAAAAGAATAACTAAGATCATCATTATATAAATCACATTTGAATAGGAACCATAAGCAACTCAGATACATCAAAATGAAATATAGAGCAATGGCCCATCAGATGGATTGTATCGTGACCTTCATCTAACACAGGATGGTTTTAGTTGGGTCTGAAATAGCTCAGGGTATCAGTGCATACACCAATAGCTAAGACTTCAAGAAAGATCAGTGTCTAATGAGAGAAGACATGGATGACTCTGCATGAAGATCACTCTACAGTAAAAGTAAATTACTTGGTATTTACTTGACTAAATACTGGTTAAATTCTCTTGTTATAAGTTAAGCTAATTAGAAGAGTTTAGTTGCAGACCACAAGACATTTTCTGGAGCACAAAATTGATAGGAGTGATTTGTATACAGAGATATCAATCAAAATCAAGTATAACATGGCAAGAAACTATATTTCATTCAGCGAAGGCCATACCTCTGACAACACATCCATACCAAATGGAGGAGCTTGGTCCAACATAAACCTCCCCAGTCAGTGACGCATTAGGGGCCACAAAGGCATTCTTAGCAACCGAGGGGGCTTTGTCAAATAAGTTCATGAGTGTTCTATGCCTTGACACTAGAAAGAATTGTCGTGTGTCAAATATATCCGAAGAATGTATAAATAAGATGTACAAAACAAATAGAACAGACACAAATGTTATGAATCTCCATCCAATTATCCATACATGTGTAAAGAGAAAGAGAGATACACTGTGGATTTTATAATAAATCACCATGACATTCTCTCCATCGAGGCACAAAAGAAATTGAAAAAGAAACTATAGTTGTGTGGTTCCATGCGACACCTGCATCAACACCCTTTCCATATATCTCCTCCAAAAGGTCAGCATTTTAATAAGCAGGAGAAAAAAGTGACTGGTCTGTTAGTATTTAGTATCAGATGAAATAATACTGATTCAATAACACAAAAATGGTTGACAAGATGGGGAGCTTAAGATACAAGAAATATATAATTTGCCTAGAACAAATGCTCGCTAAACTAGCAATTACAAAGATGAGGTATGGCTGAGTCCCTCCTCCAAACTCTCATCTTCTAAACTAAACCTGGAAACGGGTAGGGGAAGAAAGAGGGGGGGAATAGAAATAGAAAAGGTTGCATTCCATCATTCAGACCCAATCTTTCTCCATCTTACACATTCCCTAGATCAAATGTTTCTCTCACACAGCTAAATCGTTACCTCACGAAAACATAAAACGCAGCGCCTAGCCCGATTCATAAATTGAAAACCGACTCTTCAAAACCCCGACCTCAAATTACACCGAAAACTAGATGAATAAAGAAATGCTAGCAGCAGAGTGCTAAAAACGATCTACTAGGTAAAGCAAAAGAGGGATATTGCATGATTACATTGTTCTTGGAAAAGGTAGTTTCCCTGGAGGCGGGAGCCGAGGCGATCGAGGGCTTGGCCGGTTTCCCTAATCCAGAATCCGACGGCGTAGAAAGCTCTTCCCACAGTGCCCATCCTCTTGTTGATTTCTTCACCGAATTGGATGTTTCCGGTCTAGGGTTGTGAGATTAGGGTGATTTGCAGAGAGAAATGGTAAGTTTGATGAAGGTGGGAGACTACACTGAATAAATGAATGTGGCCCAGTGAGTTAAGCTGTGTTCACTTCAGAGTTACTCGCCTTTGTTCCTTTTCTTATTTTTCTTTATTTTTCCAAAGGTTAATTGTTTAGAATAACATTTTTTTTTAAAAATTGACAACTGTCACAAAAAATAAATACAATTTTTGATATTATAGCTACGGAAAAGTACATGTAGACTAGCCAATCGGCTATCTTGACAATATCAGTACAATTTTTCTATTTGTAATTTTCTTACGTGTCAACTTTAATTTGAACAGAAATCAGAATTATAAACTACAAGAAATTAGAAAGATAATGTTATTAGGGTCAAAGTTTAAAAATTGTGTTGTAATTCGAAAAAATAAGTAAAAGTGGTGTTATTACATGCAATTACTCTTTTTCTATGCAATAAGAAATTAATATTAATTATTTGTCGGTGTATTTTGAAAAAACTTATTCCTATTGTCTTCCCCTTTTTTCTTGTTATAAAATTGCAATATTTGTATATACGTCTTATCTTATAAACTAGAAAATCAGTGCCAAATTGGTAAAATAATTTTTATCTATATTTGGTTTATTTATATATACATAAAACTATAAAAGTAACATATTAAATGAAATTGATTTTGACATGTTTTGACAAGCATAATATATTAGTTAAAACGGAATATTACAAAAGGATGGGAATACAAATAGTTATCCCCTCCGCGGCAACGGACTTATGCAGACACGATAAACAAGTAGCCCATCAGCTTAATGCTTTCAGTTCATTCAGCAATCACTGCCTCAAGTTCTCGACGATGTAGGAGGCATAAAGATCCCTGCAAGCCACGAAATACGAGTTAACAAGACTTTTCGAGATGAGATCCTCTGGTCCACAATTGGTGTCTCATTTTGTATGAAAATGATTTTCGAGACTCACATTGAGTATTTGATAGCATCAATTGCTGTTTCAGGAGGGAGGAATTCTTCCATTGCAACTGACTTGTTCTCATTCTTTTTATCTGCTTCAATACAAGTGAAGGAAACAAATGCAAACTAGTTGGCTAGTATAAGCTGTTAGGATGTTACTAGTTTTGGGAAAGGGTACACTCCTCAAAGAAGCGGAGGATTTCAGTTAGACGGTGAGGAGGGAGCTCGTTGATGTCCTGATAATGGCGGAACTGAGGGTCGTCAGCGCATACAGCAATGATTTTGTCGTCCCTCTAGCCCTGTGGGATGTTTCTTGAAAGATGAGTTTGGTGAATCAAGCGTATTAGCTACAGAAAGGGAGAAACGGTTACGTGATCTATCATAGGCATCAAGCCAATGGCACGAGGACGGAGGTAAGTACTGGGAAGAGCAGGTTCCTGTGCAGGAAAAAACAAGTACAACAAGTAGTTTCTCATTCAAAATGGCAATCTCATCAGCAAAGAAGAAGTTCGAAGGAACTTGCATCAGCACCAAAACATCGATGGGGTCGTTGTCTTCACAAAGGGTTCGTGGGGAAGCCATATAGTTGTGTGGATATATAACGGATGAGCAAAGAACTCTATCCACCTGTCAAAAATCATGAGTTGTTTCCAAAATTCAGCAAAGGGTAAAACCTGACTGTATTCGAGAAGCAACAGGAGGGGACATCATAGATTTCCTACTTCTGTCTGATGTTGTTTTCAACAAAAACAAAGTGAGAGTCGTTAAAAGGAACATATAAATCAATACCTGATGAAGAGAGCCCTTAATGCACAAATTGAAACCGGAAGAAGGAAACTAGCAGCAGATCATGAATAAGTAGAAAATACACAAAATGTATCATCAACTGTTATACTGCGGACGGAGATGTAAGATCGAACAACACAATCAAAGAGTGAAGAGCTTTACACATTCAAGAAACACATGTAAAGCCATGGTAAGGGAAGGAATTACTTACTTTGACAAGGCCACTGGTTTTGTCAAGCTCATATTTTACTTTGCTACCTTTTCCAATTTCAATCACCTGCCAAGTTGCTTTGATTGATCAGATGTTCAACTTGTGCAAAGTAGAACTAACATAAAAAGCCTTCAATATGTTATGAACAAAATATAACCAATAGAAAACTATAGTAATAGAAAATAGTAGGTGACTGGGATATTCTGAATAGTGATGCATTTTCTCAAAATAGTGATGCATATGGACTTCTGATATAAGAATCTTTCACAGAATTTGATGCAATCTCGAAGATTAATGAGGTGTATATGCAATTAGAAGAAACCACTCACACAATTGAATACTACTACTGGTGCTCCTGGATCTGCATATACATAAAACCAAGAATCGAAAACATGTGAACGACTCTTTCTAAGTGAAATTAACGGTGGAGAGAAGGAAAGCACCATACAACAAGAAGCATCAAATATGCATTCTTAAACAATATAAACATCAACCATTATTTCTAAAATGATACTCAGATTGGCTCTACAGAAAACAAACAACAATAATTGATGAAGCTTGTGAAAGCTCTAACCAATTTCCAAGTCATGCCAAGGATGAGCAGCAACCGATCGATCTCCTGGACATAGAAGAAAGAATCCTCTCATTGAGAGCAACGCGACGAGTCCCCGGAATACTCTTGACAGCCATGTTCTACAAAAGAAAACTCAGCTATTTTCACTTCCTTTCTCTCATGATCATCACTGTGTTCTTTTTTCTCTGTGTTTAATTTGAATTTCATATTACTTAAAGCAACGTACTCTTGAGATCACTGAAACCAGATATAACACTCACAAATTATTCTAAAATTGCTATTTCTCTTGCTCAAATCAATATCAAGAAAACAAAGCCTCAAACTTCAATTCCAACAAACCAATTTGAGAACAGTCTAGCAAGTAATACAAGACCAACAATGAAGAATTGAGGGAAAATAAACAAAAAAAAAAAAAATCAAAATAAAGCAAACATTGATTGTCACCTCAGAATAGTAATACGAAGATAAAAATCACATCTTTGAGAATAGAAAACCTCACAACTCAAAGGCCAAATCCAACATCTTTATGATAACAAAAATAGCAATTCTCGTTAATATCATAAATTTCGAAATTTCCTATAAATTTAAAATTTGGTTGTAAAAATTATGAAATTTGCTGTTGTTTGAAATTTGGCCCGAAACACATTGTTTTGGCAATCGAAATGTCTGCTAGACCAAAACCACCTCATCAATTTAAAATTAATATTTTTTTATTTTTATTTTAAAAATTTTATATCTCATTATCTATCATCTCCCAAACTTCCTCTCAATCGCCGCCAGCCGCCAACCACCTTCACAGATTTTGGATCTTTGAATTCAAATTTGGTAAATATTTGATGCCTAGTTAAAATTTACAATTGCTCCGGAGCTTAGCGTATGTAAATCTAATGAATGGACGCCGCATTGAAGCACAAAAAAAAAATCTAATGATGGCTCAACAGAGAAGAAATCTCGCACCGCAGCAGTGGTAGTGGGTGAAATGCAGCAGTGAAGTAGATGATGATGAAAGGGAAATAAAGTTGTTGAAATAAATTGTAAATATTTGGAGGGTGATTGTGACTAGTAGTATATGAATAAATATGTGCAGTTTTATTAGGTTTATTTTAGGGGGCGCCAGCGAAAATGGCGGTGGAGTTTAGCCAGCGAGCTGGAGTCTGGTTTTGGTGGGTACTCCAATTATGTTTTTCTGGTTCCCGGCGGTGAAAAGGAAGTTGAGGAGATCAGAGAGAATAAGATGTAAATGAGAAAATATTGATTTAAATTGATGAGGTGAACCAAAACAATGTTGTTTTGGTTCAATAAATATTTTGACCTGTCAAAACGACGTTATTTAAGTCTATTAGACAAGCTATGTCAGATAGATTTCACTGGAATCGTCAAGTGTGGAAAATCTCAAACAATATCAAAGTTCATGATTTTTACAATCGAGTTTTAATTTTGTGGGAAAATTCAAAATTTGGCTAAAGTTTGTGATATTAGTAACCAATTGTCTAAACAAAAAACCGATATCTATAATAGAATAAAAGGTGTAAAGAGAATTTGTGAAACATCTGATATGTACAAGATTCCTTTTCCCTTTGTCATGCAACTTGATAATCTTGAGATAATATCACTCTTTGACAATGTAAATGAAAATATAGTTACAAAACTAACTACAGCAACTCCATTTTAACAATAAAATCAAAAGTTGTGAAATGTAAAGATAAGTAGACTAGTTTTCTTTTGAATTTGATCCTACAACTAAGAAACATTAAGAGGCTTTACATCTCTACAACGCATGTAACTCAGAAACTGAGACGGCAGTTCTTCAAGAAGAGCCTGAACCACAGAGATTTGCCCCGCTGCACAAAACCAACCAAGGTTAACAAAATCGACTCAGTTTATCTGTTATCTTTCTAGCATTTAACATATACTCACCATGCACTTCGCGCATTGGAACGAACTGAACAATGTCACGCGTTGCCACCCTTCCACTACTGCTCTCTAATCGACGTCCCTTGTCAGCATCAAGAATCTTAAGCAAGAAAGTTGGAAATTTAAAAATGTGAGACCTTTAACTACAGGAAACTCCCATTACTTTTAAGGATGAGTTTTCAGACATACCTCCATTTCCTTGAAATCTGCATTTCCAACTCCAACAATGAGGATTGAGAGGGGTAAGTCAGATGCCTTCACCACAGAATTTATGGTTTCTTGAAGATCAGACACCACGCCATCCTACACATTTTAAAGCCTTATTACCAAGAAGAACATAAACACAACTTGGCAAGTGGACATTAGTGTTTTTCTCAGTTGCTTACTGTTATAATCAAGAGAACGTAATACTTGGCTTGGTTACTAGAAAGAGAGTGGCCAGCGATATCTGCAGCCTTGTTTATGACTTGGCCAAATAGCGTAGGTCCAGAGAGAGCAACGTTGTGTAGAGCGGATGTGTAAGCAGCCATGATACCTTCAACACCTTCAACCTGGAGCGAGCGATTAAATAAGACAACAACAATTTGCAGATGTTCAGTATGGTATATATGTAGCACATTTTAGATAACTGTAAGAGCGTCGTCTCATGTGTTTGTCTGCAGTAAATGTGGAATGTCTTTGCATTCAAAGGACAAATCAGAACTAATAAGGAGAATCTGTGATCAATCAACTAAATAGACACAATACTTACCTCAAAATCAGTTGGGTTTCCATTTAAGTTAAAACAGTGGGATATAGAGCCATTGGGTGTTTTTCCACCAAATCCCCAAGCAGGAAAGTGTCTGTCTGAATCATAGAATTGTATCACCTCCCCGACCTCCATTATAGCCTGCAATGAGTTTTTAGCAACATACATATAAATTTAGTATTCACATATTATTTAAGCAAGCAAATACATGCAACATGTACATGCATACTTATATATAGATCTTCTCTGTGTTGCATATGGTTAAATGAAGTTAATGGAGTTTACAATCAAGAATTCTAAGTGAATAACTATTTCTCATGATCAGATAACTGCTCTCCGAATTAGTATGCTAAGATGTCTTTAGATTCTTGAATACCCCTCATCATCATAGTCTTAAATATAGCCATAATTATGCAGAGTGTTACCTGCTGGTATGCATTGAGGCGACCTGAATGATCAATGTAATGCAGAGAATCTGGACTTCTGGGATTTCCATTCGAAGCTGAAGATAAATACATGCATTTTATTCAGGTTGCATTATGAATCATGAGAAAGAGTGGAGTTTTGTAACGGGGAACCAAGTTGTGTACCAGTGAAGTCAACAGCAACCATAAAACTGAGTTCGAATCCACTGGAGATGTAGTCAAGAAAGCTATACAGTTGTTTCTCGTCAAATCCATCGACAAAAATTTGACTTTTCATAACCTGGATGTGCATATGTAAGAAATGAGAACAAGTTGCAACAGCTGTGCAGATACAGAAACTTGGGGAGAATGAATACCCTCTCATGGCGTCTGAATCCAGAAGGTGGTGAGATGAGATTAGCACAAGCTCTACTTCGGTAAAGGGCTTCAAGTTCTGCTACTGATTTCTGCACTTTTCTGTTGACAAAAGGAGAATGTTGATGTACAATATCATAATGTACAAAAAGCAAAGGAAGAGGTGGAAAATGCAATATACGAATCTAATGGCAAGAAGAATGAGATATATGTACCCAATCAGCACATGATTTCCACTGGTATTGAAATCAAAGCACTCAATCAGCAATGGGTTCTCCTGCAGAATACATAGAGAAAATCAGAAAAAGTCAAGGCGTCGGAGAGGAAATTGACACCTTATGGAGTTGTAAGCTTTTGTGATTCCTGGTTTGGTTCCTCAGTTTATAAATTGATTGTTAAATGGAATGAAAGTAAAAAGTTGAAAATTCCATATGCTTATGGAGAGATCACTTAAATCAAATGCCATATAGCTATAGAGATCAAAACATATACATGAAGAAATACACACATATAAGACATTTGCCTCTCCCCAGAAATGCAGACACAAGTAATAGTTACCTTGCTCATAAATTGTTGCATGGTTAGGCACAGAGGTTTCCATGTTGGATTCAAGTTGTTGTTCACGACTTCAGTCTTGCAAATAGGAATATAACCTCCGTTCTCAGAAGCTCTAGAGATTCTTAAGAAAGGATCCTGCAAATCAAGTTATAAGAAAATGAGTGAAACCAGATATTCGAAATGGTAGTTGACCATTTGTGAAGAGCTGTGGATCTGAAGATACTTACACTAGTGGAGAATGTATCTTTGTTTTCTAGAGCTGAACAACAAAATTTGAGCTCTATGGCATTCCTTGAAGCAACAGTTTCCTCTGCACGCACAGTTAATGTCCCCAAATTTCCCGAACCTCTTCCATTTGTATTATGAAGATTCAAGGTTAAACTCCGGTTTCGTTTAGTAACAATCTGTCATGGAAATTTGACAGTGACAGAATTATGCCTCGAATTACTCCAAAATGGATGGTTATAAGGCAAAACATGCATACAAAAGGTGTATTTGACCTGCCTAGAAATGTGCAGAAACTCTAGAACTGAAAAGGGCACATAGAGGTGCCACATTCACAATTGAACAACATAATCCAACAACAATGAAGAAAAGAAAGAGAACTCACCTCAGAGACAGCACAAGTAGCTTCACCAAGGAAATCTTGATCTTGCAATTTCAGCATCTGAAAATTACCAAATAATTTGACTTAATTATTTGGAAATTCCTGATTATTTTGGACATTAAGTGACTTGGTATTATCTTAAGTCCACCAAAATGACAAGCCGGAAATTCAGCATACCTTCACGGGTAAATTGTGATATTTAGAGTCGACATCATACACGTGAAAGCTGGAAAAAGTGGTGTTAGGTCAATACAAATAGTTTAGGTTTGCAAAGAAAAGGTGAGAAACAGATCTTAAAGGAAAAGAATCAGAAGCATGATTCACTTACATTAGCGTTTGAACAATCTCAAATTGATACGTAATATTTATCTTCTGAATCCAAGTAGGGTGTAGATTGTTCAATATTACTTCAGTCCGGCCAATTTCGTCAAGCTTCCCATCCCGTCTCTTCATGTAGACCACTGCCATAGGATCACTCTGAAATAAAGAAAAATATCCATCTTAAAATTATTTATAAGCAACTACATTAGAAAAAAAAAATATGGTCAGCAAACAGTTGATCAAGACTTGCTGGATCAGAATGGAAAAGAAATCCATGCATGCAGCATGTCAACACGATACTTTAAAAAAAAAAAAAGGAAAAGGGAAAAAGGAAAGAAGCTATATTATCCACAAAAGAATAAAGACAGAAACATTGACCTAGACACAGAATACAAGTCAACGGCTATTAGACGACTTTGAAACTGAAATACAAGATAACACGTCCCAAGATCCTACTCAAGCTCTTCTTTTACCTTCGATGTAAAATCAAGATCAAGAAGCTTTGAAGCCGATAGAGACAGCTGCAAATAGAATAAACAAAATGTTACATCCCATGAGTGACTACCAATTCAGATGCAAACGAGAGATAAAACTAAATCCTTCATCAAGGTTCCATTATCTCATTCCACTAATTATGAATGCCATTCTTGATTACCGAAGGGATCTCTATGCTAACATTGCAGTGTTTGTCTTCAAAATGTGAACAGAGGAAACCAGCTTAAGAGGTAATGAGACTCAACACTCGGAAGCATCAGGACCCGTTTATTTGAAGGTAAAAGGTTTAAGCATCAGCCTGTGTGTAATGTGTGAACAATCAAAGGAGCCAAACAGGACTCTCTCTATATGTAAATTTGAATAATCAAAGATGGTGCATAGTTCACAAAGACACATGAATTTCATTGTCATTGTGTTCCATGCAAAAAAATAAAGTAGCTTTTGAAGTCAACATATTATTTATAGACCAAACAAAATAGGTCGACGATAAAATATATATTCTTGAAAGCGAGTTTGTAGGAAGATGAGCCGAAGAGTGAATAACGGCGTGGAATTAAATATTGTAGCAATGTATTTGCCTTGATGAATAGTGAATTGAGGAATCCCCCTTTTTTTTATATATTTTACCTCAATTTGAGTGCAAAGACTGTGTTCTCCTTTAGCCCTGAAGAAGTGCTCCACGGCGTCGTTAGGGCCAGAAGCGGTGGCGGTAGCGACTCCACCAACCGCCTGCTTACCGCCTTTCACATCAGAGAAGCATTGCCCCATGACTTGTGATTGTGTATATACTCGCTACCAAATCCGAAATCCTTGTGCCAAAACCATCCGATTCTCAAGGGTTCTATATACCCTAATTTACGCGCTAAAGCTTACCTAATTTATAAAAATGTGGGCTTGAAAATTATCCATGGATTGAATTATATATATATATATATATAAGTTTCCAAAACATTTCCGATCTGCGATTTGCAGTTCATTTTCCACCAAATTTCCAATACGTCGCCAATTAATCGCGTTTATTTTATATATCGAATACAACACATGATTAAGTCTTTGAATACGTACGAACTACGAAGTTGACCAAACATTATACGCGTGAATCAACATCCATACATTAATACCTAATTTCAAGGCTATCTGGAGTAGCTTTCTTCAAGATTATGGATATAAATTCTTTTTCTTGGAGAATACACATTAATTTAACCTCAACTTCATCGTAATAAATAAAATAAAGGTGCGTTTCCCCTACCAGACGTCATGGAGGAGTTGTCAAATTTGATTGAAGTTGCCATGAATTTTTATAAATTAAATTATTTGATACAATGAACCTTTTGAACACTTCCGTGGAATATATAAATGAACCATTTGAACACTTTCGTGGAATATATAAATAATATTTTATCCATTCCCGTAAAAATGTTACATTTTGTGATGATACGAAATTTTTAAAAAAATTATTTAGAATATTTAAATAAAAAAGAAAAAGATATTGGATATATTAATTATGAGAAATAAACTAATAATATGAGAGAAAAAGTTGTTTGATGTATTAATTATGAAAGAGAAAAATTTGTT
Organism: Monilaria moniliformis; assembly: GCA_034509125.1. Lineage (NCBI taxonomy): Eukaryota > Viridiplantae > Streptophyta > Magnoliopsida > Caryophyllales > Aizoaceae > Monilaria > Monilaria moniliformis. The sequence goes on from JAYDZE010539259.1 coordinate 11,481, forward strand.
TAGAATATAACTTTTTTTCAAATATAGAATTGTAATATCTTTGATGGAACAAACCAAAAAAATAAAGTAAGACATTTTTAGTGGGATTGATGAAGTATTAATTAAGACACTACCACCGTGTAAATGAGACCATTACATCACTTTATATAATTAAAAATACTACCACTATGCAGGCATGACAACTACTATCACGCAGATGGGATTACTACCACCACGCAGACGGAACATTAGACCATCACACTATATAAAAAATATTACACCGCACGCAGGTTGGATCACTACCACTGCATAAGATAGTGTTGCCGTCGGTTCTGATTTCAAAAAAAATTGGAACCGACCGGCGCAAGAAGAAATTTCACGGTTTTTGGTTTGAATCGAAACCAACGGTTTAAGTTCAAAATTAATAAATGTTTACCGATTTTTCTTGGTTTTTCAACAGTTTTTGACAATTGTTTTCTGATTTTTCACCGTTTTCCCGATTTTCCACGATTTTTCTCTATTTTGGGCCAAAATCGGCGGTTAACCATCGGTTAGGATTTCAAAAAATCTATAACTAGAACCAGACCAGTAGAATCGATATGTCAATTTTGGTTCAACCCATGAAAAGCAATTACGGTTCAAAATCAAAACCGCCGGTCCAATTTCAGGCAAAACCAACGGTTCCGATTTAACTATGTATCACTAACAAAAGATAGACAAAACCACTACCACCACATAATATGGAAAATTACATTCACTTGGGTAGAATTTAACTACCACCACATAATATGGAAAATTACATTCACTTGGATAGAATTAAACCCAGACCTCTCACTATGTACTTACATAAAATGTATATAACCCAAACTCGAGATCTGGTGTAATTAAGATTAATTAACAATCTAATCTAAGTTGAAGCAGTTAGATTGCAAATTACGAAATAGATAATAAGAGACAGGCCAAAAAGGTTGAGGAAGATTTATCAATTTAACAATGACTTTGCTGCAAAAAAACAGACGATGACGTACTAATGCATGACATATATCTACTGTAATGCATGATGCTAGTTCATTCATCGTCATCTGAGACTTTTCTATTCTTCATATTTTCATTAAAATAGTTTAGATTTCAATACGCTACCTATAATTCAATATTACATAAAACAAAAGATCAGCAGAAAATGAAAAAGCCAGAAACTTAACAACCATTGACCCTAAAAAACATAACAACCATTGTTGGTCAAAACTTCAAGTGGAAGAACTATGCAACTGATATATTTCTGAAGAAATTCTTCTTTTTTATAATTATATACCAATTAATATATCAATCATTACAGCCGAACTGATCTAAATGCAATGTTCATGGAACTTGAGGAGACGGTGTAGATATTATAGTCGGGAGCCACTCCAATAGGGACTTATTGACAAGCTCTGGAACCTTGTCATGGGGGCAGTGCCCCGCCTGCAAGTTTACGAGGGAAGCACCTGAATAGAACTCTTTGATACGAAGAGCTTTTGCAGGGCCGACCCAAGGATCTAAGTCCCCCCATACCAAGAGCAACGGGCAAGAGAGTTGGCTCAACATGCTATCAAGTGTATACTTTCTTTGGTTGGACATGAATCGCGTCATTAGTCTGCAGATATCAAGAAACTTAGGGATTTAAACTCCCATCACGGATGGGACTTGTTTTACTCGTTCAACTTCGTACCTGTAGTAAACTTCTCCAGCATTTGGATCATCTGCCGGCCTTGTTATTGAATTGATTAGATAGTCATCAACATTTGCAGAGTTGACATACACCTGAGATAAATAGATGACCAAATTTCATTATATGATATCAAAGCCAAGTTCAAGAACAGTATATATAGTAACGTACACTTCTCAGGACAGACTCAACACGTGTTGGTTGCTTGGCTTGCCAAAACAAAAACCCGAGAGCAACGCGCTGAAAAGCCTCCTTCAGTGGATTCAGTACATATTTTTGCACGACGTTTTCTTCAGTCTCCGTCGTGGGAGAAGCAGCATCCCCAAATTGTCCTGCTGAGTTCAGTAATACTAGCTTGATCCTGCAGTGATGCTGCTGCAACCAAAGCAGTGAATCCTCCTAGACTGAGACAACAATTATGAGTACCAGTCATGGATTTTGATTGCACCTCAAGATCGAATGAAATGACAATAAAGATAACGGCCCATCTAAATAAAAACAGTGATCAGTACAAATAGTATAGTAATCCTGTAATTTTCAAGAAACCAAAGCTTGCCTTTAGCTCGTTACTGTTTGCGTAATGGTTGTATAGGTCAGTCAAACAAAGGATGTAGTACAACAGCAAGAGAAGTCCATCATGACATCGTGTTGAACCCAAGTCCTCAGACAAATGGATGCAAAATATGAAGAGCAGGAAAATAAGAAGTCGGCAGGCATGGTACCATTTTAATGCCTGCTGATCTAAAGAGTCTACAGAAGTGGATGCATAAGTAGCACCCCCCCATACAGAAAATGCAATGAGGTAAAAGAAGACATGTAATGTTCCCCATTCAAGAATGAGGTAAAAGAAGACATGTAATGTTCCCCATTCAAGTAATAAAGTTAATAAAGCATTGAACTTCATAATCTAAAACTAGTACATAGTAGACATGCTGTTTCCAACTAAAACTGCAGGCTCTTTAACTATCTCCTTCACGAAATCCACAACTTGATCTCTCCACACACTAGAGCATCATACTCAAAAGCGCCTTCTCGCTCCAGCCAAACCCTAGCAAATCTATCGCATATACCTTGTAATTTTTAGCCAATTTAGGTATGTTGTACCTGAAGAAATCGAAACATGCTATGAAATTAGAAAATACACTTGGTCTAGTCACTATCTGAGTGATAACCAAATTTACATGCATTTCTAATTCTTGCAGGTATGAATTACTGAAAAAATGTGATCATAACTTTCTTGAAATAACTAGAATTTCAGTTGAAATAAGCCTTAGTTTAAAATTTCACACCTCCAATGATATGCAGAAGCCCCAAATCCATGAATCAGAACAATGGGCAGCCCCTCTCCCTCCACCACATAATGTATTTTTCTATCTCTCCACGTCCAGTAATTATACCCCTCCGGTTTAAATGGCAATTCCTCCAAACCTAATAAGGTAGATAAAACAATCTCAAATCATTACACAATTTATTAAGAAAAAAAAAAATCTCAGTTCCTTACCTTTGGGTTTCGTGGGCTCTGCAGCAACATTTGAAGCCACAACTGAAGTGTTGGAATCGAAGAGTTTGACCAATATTTAATATGGTCAAAACATTTAATTTATTGAAATTAAATGTTATAGTCTC
>JAYDZE010539270.1:0-14787 GCA_034509125.1 Monilaria moniliformis
ATATATATAAACAAAGAAAAAATAAAAAAAATGCGAAAAGTAATGAAAAACACGTAAAAGCGAAAAAAGTAAAAAAACAAAAAAAAAACAAAAACAAAACAAAAACAAAAACAAAAAATGAATAAAATGTAAAAAAACGAAAAAAATACAAAATAATACAAATAAGTGTTGAACCCATGACCCAAAGCTAATTTTTTATACAAATCACTACACCATATCTTATTTTTGTACATAAACGACGCAATCATATTAATTAAGTTATGATGGTTGAGAAAAATGAGAAGACAAAAATGCTACCAGTGTATTAAACCCATGATCTATGTCTAAGTTCATGCACTTCTAATCAGTGCACCACATCTTCATTATATGTAGCTATAATATTTATTTTTATTTATCAATTCGATATAGTATAATTTAATTAAAAAATTGAGTTGAATCGTATCCAGATCCGGACCGGATTTGAACCACCCACAGTAGGAATGTGCCTACCAAAATACGCCCCGAAAAAAAATTATTACTCTTTCAATTTTATTTAACATTACCCATATTTCTTTTGGATTGTTTCGATTAACTTAGCATTTTTTTTTAATGTATGATATTTTCCTTGTTGGTATACATCATCACCGACAAAGTCTATCAGCCCACTTAATAAGTGCCAAAACTGAAATGTAACGTGGGTTTTGAAAGTTAACTTCAATGGGCCTCAGATGTAAATTATAGTATCATTGAAAAACTAATTCTATAAGTCAGAATTCTTTTACTTTTTAGAGGAGGTGCGTCATAATTCTAATTTTTTTAATCTTGAATAAGAATTTGTCATTTATTTTAATGGAACTATTAACCAAAAAACACAATCGAATTTGTAATAGTTCTATGTGTTGACTGTATGCAGCACTAATTAATATTTTAGAAATCTGATAGTCAGTAGAGTTTAATTAGAAATTAATTAGTTAGAAGTCAAAAATTGAAATATGGAGAAGGCTCATAGAAATTTTATTTAGCAGATACTATTTGGAGATTCCTAGTTATATAAACCTGGGAATGTATCTTGGATTAAAAATTAGAAAGTTGAAGTTCTGAATTTTAGAACTTTGAGTTAGATTGTAATTATGGATTTAATTACAAGTAGATTAAAAAATAAAATAACAGTAATAATTTAAAAAATAGTATTATATTATAATATCTCCAGTTTAGTATTAATAATTTAGTAATTTCATTCATAAAGTGAACAGTGAGTTGGAAGCAATTATTTAATTTTTAAGAGTAGATTCCTGATATTCATTAATCTAGAAACCAAATTCAAAATATATGTCATAAGTAAACTTTTTCCATATTAATACTGTGTTTTATACTGGCAAAATAAAGTGTTATACTAAAAAATAATGAAAGCAGTTGAATAAAGTGTTATTTCAGTATTTAATTGAGTAATAGTATAAATAGGACACACCATAATGCTAGATCACTATTCATCATAATCTTTCCTCACTCTCTCTCTAAATTACACGACACACTTTACATAGACGCATCTACAATTTCATCCAATTCGAAGCTCAATTTCAAGCTGAATCTTCATCCGATCGCGATTTTAACATCGAGTCGAGGTAAATTGCCAACTCTAGAACACTTTAGAGGCTTAAAAATTGAAAATCACCACCCTTGGGAGACCCACCATGTCCGGCCCTCACCCCTAGTGTGTATGTATGTATGATTCATTTCTTAAGTTGTTGATGTTTTATGTGACTTATGATGATATTGAATATGATTTGATCATCATATATTTCAAGTTGTAGGAACTCTAGCATGAGATCATTAAGTAGCCGATCACTATGCTTCTAGGCCTTTGATATTTTGTTGTTAATCGTTCAAAGTAGCTATAGATCGAGACGCAATAATGTATTTGAATATGATTTAGATTAGAAATTAAATAACCAATCAAATATGTGATATCACAATTTCGATATCTTTAACACATGCTTAATTAATTTTGTTTTTATTAACAAAAACACATTCCCATGTATCATTGAAAATCATAATCTTTTTATTTGCTGTACATAGCAGATGTGGACTACATATACATGACATAAAAAGTCCTTAACATGCTACATAGAGTGACTTATCAAGACATATACCATAAATGGATGACTAGTGATTTGGCAAGAATAACGACAGAGTGAGCTTTAAAAGTCCAGCAACATAGTAAGCTTAGCTGTATTCTTCTTATTTCTATATACATATATTCTTTAAAATCATATATTAAACTCTATAATGCCAAATTATGAACATGAATGTTTTCATTAGCACGTATTGCATCAATTTATTTTTCTTAGTCATAAACAGTACTATAGAGCACATACGATTTCAAATAGTTTCATAAATTCTAAAATTTCATCACATATTACCGTATGACATTAAATGACCTCAATGTTCTCATATAATGTCTTATTACCTTATATCTTCGTATAATTCATTATCACATTAATTTCTCCACATAAGCATCTAATAATTTAATATACTTTCATATCATTCTTTATAGCATAAAAATTTTCATATAACATCATATTACTTCATATTTTCCACTTTATCATATGTTATTTTATATGCCATTAAATATCTTCACATAATTTCAGTTAACTTCACATAGACTCAATTATATCATATTACTTCTACCAGAGTTGTATAATACCAATCTCCTCACATATCTAAAATCATATAATTCAATACCATATCACATATTGCAATGTTGTTCCATTTATCATCATACATCATTTGTTATACTTCGGAATAAATTCCAAGCAGGTCGGACTTCTGTATAATAAAATATTTTTCGAACATCTCTTGAGAATATTATCAACTCAAGTCCTCATGATATACAATTCTATATAATAACAGTACTAGCACTGCTAGACATTAATTAGCAATGTCCAAGATATTATGACTTATTTTGAGTTGCAAAAATTCGCACCTGTTGAAAATCAAAGTAATCCATAATCAACATTGAATGCTCAATATTACTTATATAGATTAGGAAATGAACAATCGTCGAGACCTTGTACTTTATTTACACAGCACTGAAGTACGTATCTTTATCAATTTAAGTACCATACCACACCAATGTCGTCAGTTGGCCAAGATACGCGTGAATTTCGAATTGCTATTGCAACCTTTCACGATAGATTGTCCATGTCTATCTAGGTTATGAACTTGATTTTCTCTACAAAGAACCGACTGAAAGATCTTCTGTGATCATGGACCCACCATTCAGTCTACAATATAGAAGGATTACTTGTTTGCTCAATTTATAATTATATACTTAATAGATATACATCCATAACATAAAAGGCAAACCATGCAACATAATTATTTTCTTCTTATAAATATGAAAAATAAGGTTTTAAAATATAAAATAAATCAAAGCATGTTTTTCAATATACCAACCATAATAGATTAGTGGAATAAATTTAGTTGTACGTCACCTTGCAATTTTTGGTGACACTTATTTTTGTTTTAGTTTCATTCATTAGATTACTAACTATATTTTGTTCTTTGATTTTATTTTATTTTATTCAATAGCATGAGTAGCTAAATTCTTTGATTCAATGAGAATAATGAAACACTATTCTAAAATTTGTGAGTTCTAATTTTTGTTGAATTAATTCAATATTTTAATTTATACTCTGGGTAGAGAGTTGTAATTTAGTTTTTTTTTTTTTTTTTTTAAGTCTGATCACCTTAGGTTAATTCAGATTAGCTTCGATTGGTTCCCCCAATCCATAATTGTTGGAATAAGGCTAATAAGTGGCAAAGCTATCATACTAGTAGTAGGGAATAAATTGGTAGATGAATATACCATTCATCCATTTACCATTCATTCTCTTATACTATTCATCTTATCTTCTATTTTTTTTATTCATTTCTTATTTTATATTTATTATATATTCTAATTAAGTTGAATTTTTTATTAAATTAAAAACACGAATTTTATAAAAATAAGAAAAATTACATAATTCAATTCCTAAAAGTACATACCATTTGAAATTGTGTATATTTATATATCCTAACTAAATTAAATTCTAATTGTATTCACTAAATTCAATCCATTAAAATTTTCTAAGTCAATTAAATTCATATGCAAATTAAATTTAATGAAATTTTAAACTCAAATACCTTCATTATATTTCTAAATTTAAATAAGTCATTTAAAAAAGAGAAAGCAAACAAAAAAAGAGAAAAGGTCCAAAAAACAAAATAAAAACAAAAGTAAATGAAAATAAATAAAAAATAAAAACAATACAAAGAAAAATGTTGAAAATAAGAAAGAAAACTAAAATAAACGAAAAAAAGGCTTTAAAAGAAATTAGTGGTGCTGGGTTTCGAATCAAAATGCGCCTTCCATTGTGCTTTTCAAATAAAATCAACACAAATATATTAAATAGGAAGCGAAAAAAGGAAAAATTAATAAAGAAAGCTAGCAGGCTCGCTCGCTCGCTTTTCCTCCGCTAAGTGACGCCTGTCCCGCGATGCCTCCTATAATATGTCCCGCGGTTGTCTCGTCCTGGATGGACAGGCCACCTATCCCGCGTTGCAGATGTTATTAGGGCATTAGCATCCCAGTGCTTGCCCTAACCACTATCTCATTGAACACTCATTATTCATATGCTTAATTTTTTTTCTCAGCATCCCACTAAACACTATCTCCTTAAGCACTCACTATTCCAGAAGCCCACTTATATATTTTTTTCTTTTCTTATTATTATTTTTTGTAATATATGTATTCAATTAAAATGATTTACGAATAAACTAAAATTACATATTTTAAATAAAAAAATTATATAATTCAAATAAAAATATATAAGTATGATAAAACTACATAATAGAAAAAAATATAGCTAAGATAAGTCTAATTTTGCTTCGAGCATAGCTAAAAATCGACGGTGCTTCTTCCTTCCTTCGTTGTCAAATCTGGACACGTCTTTGTAGAGGTCGTTGTAGTACACTAATATTAGCCCCTACTCGTTGGTTTTTCGCATTTCCTTCGGCATTTCCCGAATCTACTTCGGATCCGGAGGTTTGGTCGTCGCATTCCCCTTCCCCTTCCCCTTGCACTTGGCCGCTTTTTGGCCCATTGGAGTACTTCTACTCGTCGCGGTACTTGCCTCGTCTTCGCTTTTTGTATACTGTCTGTCGGAGGCACTCTTCGAACTCTTCGATCCGTTGTGCGTCGTTGCCCCGCTGCCCGACCAGTTCTCAAAATAGCGTACCCTCTCCTAAGTCTTGAGGTGATTGAAGTGTTTGAGGTTTTCTTGTTGATACATCATTTGCACCTCCTTCAACAAATCTATCTCACTCCAGCCGCTTTTCAATTGCGATTACAAGTGGTTGTAGAGGGCGCAAAATTTGGTGATTTCTGGGCTCACCCTCTCGAAGTGAGCTCGAAGTATACGAGTCATGCGCTCAATTGTGCCTTGAGGATGCACAACGGAATATCTATTGGCTACTTTCTCCCAAAACGTGCCGGATTTTTGGAAGTTGGTCACGACGGGGTCTTCGCTAATATCGACATGGCACTCGAAGACCGTCCGAGTTTCTTCGACCATGTGCGCTGTGTGTCTGGGTTGACACCTGGAAATCTTCGATTCGTCGGAGAGTTGGAGGGATGAGAGGCCTCGGGGTGACGACGAAACAAAGCCGGGAGACGATGTATGTAATGATTGAGTTGGAATTCTACTAGCGACCAAATTGGATTGCAAAGTATGAGGAATTGGAAAAAATAGTTGATTTTGGGTGTCGAAATCGAGGGTGTTTGAGAATGATGCCAAGAGACCTAAGATAATTATAGAGTTGCATTTCGTATAGAGGTTTGGATCATAGTTGTAATTTTTTCGATGAAAGAAATTGTGTGAAGAATGGAATGGGAGAAGATAGATTATGAAGTGTGAGATGAAAAGGTATGGAAATGATGCGAGGATGTGGAGATAATTATAAATGTAAAATAAGAATAAAAAACTTTAAAAAAGAAAAAGGTGTCGTTGGACTGCATTAGTCGTTGGCTATTTTTTTAAATTTCGCAGTGGATATATAAGAGAAAAAATTAAAGCATGCCACATGTCACACCCTAATTAGCCGACGCGTGGCTTTTTCAACGTATGCTTTGGCACGCCTCCACGTGCTTCCGTAGCGTGCTCATGGCACATCATCGCTTTACTCGGACCCTTGAGCATGTAGGTGCGTGATTTAGGCAGCAGGGAGCTCGGGCGTGCGGATGCCCATAGACCATCTCTAATAATGCTACAAATGCTATAATACAATATGGATTTTACTTTTAGTGGTGCTTCAAAATCAATCTCATTTCGCATTTTTCCTCTGGATTTGAATAGTAGAAACGCAATGCAAACATCACCAATATTGCTAATTTTAGAACATATTCTAATTGTAATCTATCTCCCCAATTCTCTTTTTTTTTTCATTGCCATCCTTGATAAATGAACACCATAAATTTAATTGTCTGCAAACACAAAACAAATTCAAATGGAAAGCAAGCATTTTTTTCGAACCTACACACACTGAGATTCCATTCTACTTGTTTCCTTTCTTTCTCCACAGGTCTCCAAACATTTTAATACCAGATACTCTCCTCTTGCCGCCTCCATACACATCGTCGGAATCCGGTGAGCCCGTGTATCGCTCAAACGAGCTACCATAAAGCTGCTTGTCCATGGATCCATACCTCTCAGATTTCCTTCTCCCATTCATCTCCACTTCCCCAGCCAACACCGTCGCTGCTGCATCCGCCGCCTTTCTCCATTGCTCGGTTTGAACACGAAGCTTCTTCATCTCCATTTCTAACTCCTCCTTGCCTCTCTCACTAGCTTCTACTTTCTCATTCATGCTTGCTACACTCGCTCTACTCTTCTCCACTTCTTCATCAGCCTGCTTCAGCTTCAAACTCAGCTCCTCTATCTTCATCGACTTCTCGTGAAGCTGCATCTTCATCTTCGCATTTTCCTCACCAATAACTTCAGCTCCTCTACTCTTCTCATCTAGCTTCCCCTTGAGCGCGCTTATCTCCGATGCCAGCTCATCACACGGCAATGCAGGTGATTCCTTCGACTCCACAGCTGCTTTCTCCACCGGGACTTCAAACACATCATCATACAACTCCTCATTACTCTGTTTCTTGTCTTCCATTTCTAGAGAATTTGGAACCTTCTTAGATTTCCTTGATTTCTTATCAAGAAGCTCTTGAGCTGCTCTCTTAGCTGCCTCAGCAGAGGCCAATTGATCCTTGAGGAATTTGAGCTCACCCTGAGCCTGGCCAAGCTGAGTCTCTAGATCAGCAATACGGCTACCTAGCTTCCTCTGATTCAACGGCTCCAACTGCGGCCCCCGCGGGGACCGCCCATCGGACAGCCTAGGGCTCCGCTCGGTGGTCCTCGAGCGTTGATGGACCGGATCCGAGTCCGAGCTCAAGGACGTCCGGAGGCTGTGCGGAGCCCGAGGAGACGGCCGTTGAGGCAATTCACTCGACCTGTTTGCCAGAAAACAGCCAATCAAAATCATTTTGCCTACACATTTAAATTAACAACATAGTTATTCATAAATTAATTCTTGAATACCTTGATCTTGGCATCTCTCCGGTTACAATGTGAATCTGATTCTGCAAGAATGGAATGAGACAATCAGAGACTAAACCATGAGAGTGTAATAATGTGCAGTTTTTATACAACAAATATTGTTTCAGAAAGGGATGCATATGATATGTGGCGATGTTTATTATATTTTCCTCAAAAAAGGAAAATACTTTTTTGAACTCGTGAGAGAATATGATCAAGGCCATTAAAGCCCTGCCTTTCTTGAAAAGAGTTAAAGTAGTTTTTGGTTGGAGTCCTACTCACTGCAGCCATGCACACTTCAATATTATGAAAAAAGATGCAGACCGTTTTGGCTTTATAGGCCCACTCAATTTTGTAGAAATACGCACATAATTACTCCCATTAAATCCAAAATTTGTCTATATATTAATTCATTTTGTTAATCAAAGAGTTAAAATAAATATATTTTTGGGAAAAAAAAAAAACTCTAGTTAAGTGTGCCATCTTCTCGAAAAGAAGTAAAAAGACTCACCAAAAGCCTAAAATTTTCACAGGAATAGAGCAATGCTTCTAGAGAGAGAGAGAAGGTTCACTTGACTATTGTGAAAAATTAGATAAAATATTCTTTTAACAAAAAAAAGAAAGATATCGTGACATAAATTAGGACAAAAATGCTAAAGAAGAACGGGAACATTTAAAAAAATAAAAAAAATCATTAATCAACATCATTAAACTCCACGAAAATACCATGAAATAATAACAGAGAGAGTATACATATATATCATCTCACCTTAATTGTGTTCTTCTTTCATTACGCAGAAACTGGGATTTGCACTTTGCAGCAGATGAGGGAGAAGGAGAAGTTGAGGAAAATAAAATAGGAGAGAGGGAAAATGGATGTAAGTTTCGAAAGCGTTTAAATGCATTTATGGCTCCACATGTGTGCGTATATAAATATTGACAGATCGTGTTGGAAACTTGCATAAACTGTAAAACTGTATGAAATGTACAGAAACCAATAGCAGAAAAAAGTTGAAAGAGGAGAGAGAAAATGGATTTTTACAATCTTTTCAAATTTTGAATTAAAGGTCGTTGAATTAAAACGTGGTCAGTTTTCTTTTCCTGGTTTTTCAATTTACTTTTTTTCTTCTTTTTTTAGGTAAAATTGTGACATGTAGTTAAGAGGGTAAAATGTAGTCCACACGAGCGAGTCGCGTTTGCGCACACAGCTGCGACGACCGTATCGCGGATGCACTGCCTGGAAGGGAAATGGGGCGGCAGCCATGATCTCAGTCGCAGGCTCGGCTCGATGCCCTATTGCGGCGGCAACAATGCGAGGTATCCAGTGGCCGTAGAAAATATATATTTTTTAAAAATTATTTTTAATAATTTAATTTATAAAAATTAATTTTATTTTTAAAAATGATTTCTTGTTAAAATGAATTAATACTACAATTGAACATGACCCATAATTAATATTGGGTTCATAAATTAGTAAAAGATTATAGTTAATTAAATAACATGGTATGATAAGGAAATTTTCTTTTATTTTTTTATGTGGGATGCAAATGTCATGACCATACAAATAATTCATTTTTTCATTTAGTTCTATAACGATGGTGTAGCAATTGAACATGCAAACTATTTTAATTAATTAAAATGATCAAATACCACATGAAGATTAAATCAAGGGCAAAAGATTCAAATTTTGTGTTCAAAATGATGAACTTTTTTTTGTATTTTTTATATAATTCAAATTTTGTATCCAAAATTAGTGTCGTGAATAGTGTTACAATATGCTAATTATACAGCAATGCAATTAACCGTAAAATAAACTATTATTTAAATAAACAATTAATTAACCAAATGACTGGGAATAATTTGTTAGTACTGTTTTCATTCATGAATAAATATCTTATTTGTGAATGAATTTATTTTCAAATAAATGTTATATTATAGAATTGTCAGAGTAACTCTGGAGAATAGCCACAACACTATTTCATATAATTTATTTATTTATTTTGTAAATTTAAATTATATTATTTTCAGTATTTAATTAATATTATTTTTTATTTATTTAATGTAATTTTAGGAATTTTAAATCAAGTAATCTGCAAATATTTAATCTTTTTTTTTGTTTGACGAATATCGCAATTTAAATAAATCTATGAAATCGAAGAATAATAATAAATGATGAAATTAAAAAAATGGGTTGTGGCTAATTTGAGACTGAACTTTTGGGACTTGATTGCGGGTATTGTGGCTAAAACTTAAAATGTTTATTTGGTAGTTGAAAATTGAGTTGTAACTGATTTTTTTGAGGCTGTACCGTGGATGCCGTAAAATTCGAACATGCGATAGTATACATTTTATGCCATCTCATGATCAGAATAGTATAAAATTCATATACTTCATCATTATTTTTTAGATTATATATTCATGCGCACCATAAGTTAATGTCTTAATGTACTAGTTTCATTAAAGGTTCTGTACGTACAAAAAATAAGAAGTATCAATTATATATTAACTATCTTATAATTGTAGTTTTTTTATATTTATTCAGCTTAATATATTAAATTTCAATATATAATTTGGATGAGTAGATCTTTAAATCCCATAAAGGAAGTGATAACTAAATGTGATAAATAAAAATAATATAAATTAATCTATAATAAATTTTGATAAATTGATTAATTTTACATTTGCCTAGTCATATAATGAATTACTTTACTGTATGCTTTATCTATTTATTATACTATACTTGGTAACAGCTATACTAAATTAGTGTCTCAACTTCAATTTGTGGTATATTAAAATTTTATAATTTAGATGGCTCGACATTGAGGATGTCATTGATTTTAATAATATATCATATTAAGAACAAATATTTGGTTGAGATTATAATTTATGGACTATGTGCAAGATTCTGTGTAAATAAATAATATTGTAAAGATAAATTGCATATTTATAGTCGACGGAAAAGTATATTCTCAACAAATTTCTGTTTAGAAATCATGCGTCCATAGTAAGAGAATTTTGTTATATAAGTACCATAAAAAATTATATTACTATCCACAGTAATTAATTTAATTTGGACCCCATATTATATGATGTAGTTTACTTTATATATAAATTAATCTTCAAAGAGCCAACTTGGACGACAGTATCTTTCCCCTCTTAAATTATTGTCTGTTTTAACATCTATTCGCACCAGGCCTTTCTCTGTCTTCTTTCACTTTTCTCTCTCTCTCTCTAGATAAGAGTGCCCGAGTTATGAAATTTCGAGCTTTGAAAACTTCTCTTTCTCTCAAAAGGAAGAAAGTGTCCGTCTTCGTGTTTGGAGATCTTGAAAGTTTGTCAAAGACGAATCTTGCCAATTAAAATATGTGTTATAATTTGACAAGCAATAACATATAGGATTAGTTTAAAAATATATTGAGATACGATATGATAAATAAATAAGATGGGTTTTAATATAAAAAATTATTTTAGTATTAAGATAAAGATTTAATTTTATTATTTGATAGGCAAAATAAAAATAAGTGTGGTATTTAGTAAATTAGATTATATTATAGATAAGATGTGAAATGTCATTTTTACCCTTGCTAAAATTAGAAATATATTTATTTTATTTTAGTAATAATAAATTATTTAAATAAAATAAATTTAACTAAATAAATTATTAACTTAATGTTAATAATTAAGAAATCAAATTAATCATTTGATTAAATACAACTGAATTATTATGTTACCATACAAATGAAGAAATGAAATGAATTATTAACTTCGATTAATAATTAGGCTAATTTTATTAAGCAAAATTTAGAATTAATTACGTTTTCATAGAAAAATTATATAATCAAATTGAGGATTAATTATTTTGTTAGTAATAGATTAATTACTGTAGGTTTTAACAACATATTGGCCACTTTCCGGATACAAATCCTTGTCCAAACCGGCCAAAGTGGTGGCCGAAAATCGAAGACGACCCCTCGAAGCCATTTCCAGCGACCCCTTTGAACCAAACAAAGGCTCAGATCTGCCCAAATCTGAAATGACATACCAACTGCCCTCTTCAAAAAGCGAGAACAAGAACACATAATTTGGACTAAAAAGTTAGAGGTTCAGATCTGCCAAAATCGTCATGACATCAAATCGAATCTGAAACGAGAAACCCACTGCTCAAATTTGGAAAACCACTACACAAAAAAGGCTCGGATCTGCCCAGATATGAAAAGAGAATCCCACTACCCACCTCCAACAGTAAGAATTGGAACACGAACAGATAAATTCGAAAAGGCTCAAATCTAGGATACGAATCACTAAGAAATGGTGCGACCGCCTTGCCTGCAAACCCAGTTGCATCAAACGTGCCGTCTGAGGTTGCCCGGCCAAGAAACGGGCGCATCACATCACTGTCAACAAACCAGATCATCACAACCCAGCCGAGATATAATCCCCCTAAAAAAATTCGCGGTCTCAGAATAATTATTGAACAACAATCGATTCCCACTCTCGAAGGAACAATCAATTTCCCACCCTTAAAATCGAAGGAAGAATCGATTCCCCACACTCGAAATCGAAAGAACAATTGGTGGTTGGTGAAGGATGTTGGCAGCGAGAATAGGTGAAACAGGCGAGGAGAGAGACGACCGAGATGAAGATAGAGATAGAGGGATATAATGGAGAAAAGTGAACACTATAGAGAGCATATAGAAGTTATCGTATGTAAATGGTGCAATTCATTAGCTAAAGGGGAACAATGTATAAGCACGGGCCGTTGCTGGGCCAAGATAATTAGTATTGGGCTTCACTTTTTGCCAACATATCTACCAAACAAACAAATAGTACTATTTGGGCTAGATAATTAATCTAAACTGGGTATTACTAGGCTGCCAAACTGAGTCTTATACTCCTACTAAGTTTTTTTTAATAAGTAATGTGCAGCTCATTGAAATTCTACCTAAGTAACTTTATGTTATGATTTATAATCTCTATGTAATATTTTCATGGTCATAGTATAAAATTAGTTTTTATATAAATTATTTTTTAATAAATTTAATTGATCAATTTAAATTAGTAGTACAATTCAAATTAATGATATTAATCTCAACCACTTTCGCCAATAAAATGTTAATTTTTTTATTGGGAGAATAGATATATCTTTTTATATATATTTTCATTGGATTATGTTTCGTAAAAATTAGATATGGAATTGAAAATCTTAAAAAAATAAGTGTATATATTGATGTGTCGTATTTTCTGTCAAATGCATATAGAAAAGATCTTTTGTAATTTTGTACAACTTTTTAAAAATTGAGAGACAAGAAAAATATTGCATAATCATATATAGACTTGTAAGACTAGATCATCATTTGGAGTTCAAAAATTATTTATGCATATATATATGATGTATGATATGATGGAGATTGATGTGCCGTATTTTTTGTTAATCGTATATAGAATTTTTTTTAATAGCAAATTAAAATTATTTTTTTATAAACAATTTTTATTTAAATATTAATAAGATTTTTTATAAAATCAAATAAGATTTTTTTAGAACAAACTAAACTATCACAATTTATCAATGAGATTTTAGTTAAACATAAATAAGAATTTTTTTTTAGCCAAAGACTTTTTTAAAAATAAATATGATTTTCTAATAGAAAATAAAACTTTGAATAATTTTATTCATAAATTAGGCTGTGCTTTAATGTATATAAGATTTTTCATATAGTCAAACATGACTTTTCTATAAAATATATGAGACCTACACGATTCACAAATAAGATTTTAGTTAAACATAAGTAATACTTTTTATTTGTAAATGACATACATTGATTAAATTCATATAATATTTTTTCATGAAATTAATAATATTTTTTTAGAGCAAACAAATTTTTTCTTTATATAAAACAAAACTTTTAAATTTTTTATTTTTCAATCAGATGTCGCTTGAATGTAAATCAATTTTTTAGAAAAAATTAAATAAGACTCTTTTGAACATAATATTATACTTTTTTAGAGCAAATTAGACTATCACAATTTATCAATGAGACTTTAGTTAAACATAAATAATTTTTTTAAATCAAAGACTTTTTTTAAAAAATATATGAATTTCTAATAGAAAATAAAACTTTGAATAATTTTATTCATAACTTAGGCTTTGTTTAATGTATATATGATTTTTCATAAAGTCAAACATGACTTTCCTATAAAAGAAATAAGACCTACACGATTTATAAATGTGATTTTAGTTAAACATAAGTGAGACATTTAATTCGTAAATGACATACTTTGATTAAATAAAAAAATATTTTTTCATAAAATTAAATAATATTTTTTAGAGGAAATAAAAGTTTCTTTATATATAAAAAGACCTTGTAATTTTTTTATTTTTCAATTAGATTTTGCTTAAATATAAATCAATTTTTAGAAAAAAATTAAATAAAACTCTTTTGAAAATCAAATAATACTTTTTTTAGAACAAATTAGACTATCACGATTTATCAATGAGATTTTTGTTAAACATAGATAGGAATTTTTTTTAATCAAAGATTTTTTTAAAAATAAATATGATTTTCTAATATAAAATAGAACTTTGAATAATTTTATTCACAAATTAGGCTTTCTTTTAATGTATGTAAGATTTTTCATAAAGTCAAAAATGATTTTTTTTATAAAATAAATATGACCTACACAATTCATAAATGTGATTTTAGTTAAACATAAGTAAGACTTTTTATTCGCAAATGACATACTTTGATTAAATAGGAATATATTTTTCTTAAAATTAGCTTGGAGAAAATAAAAGTTTTCTTTCATAAAATAAGACTTTGATTTTTTTATTTTTATTTTCAATCAGATTTTGTTAAATGTAAATCAATTTTTTAGAAAAAAATAAATAGGACTCTTTTGAAAATCAAATAATACCTTTTAGAACAAATTAGACTATCACAATTTATCAATGAGATTTTTTAAAACATAATAAGAATTTTTTTAAAATAAATATGATTTTCTAATAGAAAATAAAACTTTGAATAATTTTATTCATAAATTAGGCTTTGCTTTAATGTATATAGGATTTTTCATAAAGTCAAACATGACTTTTCTATAAAATAAATAGGGATAATTGTCATTTAAATCATAATTTTTCGTTGACTTCTGGTCAATCCCATAACTTTTGAAACTGGAACAT
>JAYDZE010539281.1:0-14786 GCA_034509125.1 Monilaria moniliformis
GGTTGAAGATGAGAGATTGGATCTCTTTAAAGCTTAATTAAATTATGTTGTGAGGTGGAGAGTGGAGAGAGAGAGAGAGAGAGAGAGAGAGAGAGAGAGAGAGAGGGGTTAGTGGATTTGAAATGAATGGTAGAATGGTAGAAGATGAGCAAGTGTAAATTGAGAGGCAGGAAATTGTATTAATTGTTGGAAAAGATCCCAAGATGGTTGCAGAAAAGGGAAATTTGTAGTAAATATTGCATTTATGCATAACTGCAGGAAGGCCGTCATTCATTGCCTATATGAGTCGGTTGATTGTGTGTGTATTGAGAAACATATACTATGGAGATATACATACGCTGTGTTTTACGTTATGCTTGGTAAATCTAGCTGGACGTAGCTTCCATAACTTGTTCAATATATACGGAGGTGGGCAAAATCGAAACGAAATTAAACCTTTGATATAGGTAGAGAAATTAGCAACTGAACATATATGTTTTTGTCGATTTTTTAATTTCATTTAGGAATTTGGTTTTTGATCAAAACAATCGAAACTACTTCATATTTTCCCTTGAATTTTAAGTTTTTTTTTAGGTATCTAGTTTTAAAAATCATATCCAATTTTTTTGAAGAATAAAACATATTAATTGATCATTTGATGAGAAAACAATTGTTTAGTTTGTTCAGCTTAATTTCTTGTTGAACTAACATAATGTATTGGATTATATAAAATAGATAATATATGTGATATTCAATAATAGTATTTATAAGACCTCATATATAGTACATGGGCAGCTATTAAAGCAAATAAATTTCTAACAAATCCAACCACAAAAGTACGAACTCTGAAGAGGGATCTTAAATTCTTGCGTAGGTAAGATGGGGCCAGATTTCTAAAATTACTAAAGGAATTTGTTTTTGTTGTTTCTCAAAATATAATATTTTAAAATTTTATTGGACATATTGCGTAATATCATTGACCCATTAGGCTTTTGCTTAATGTATTGATCGCCGCCTGAGTCATGATGTTAGCAATTAAGAATTATTTATCAATCGCCCCAATGCAATTCAATATCTCATTCATTGTGATTCATTATAAAAGTTGAAATTTTGAATTCTTTAGTTTCAAGAATTGATTAATAAGCGTATTTATTTAACAGGAATCAAATTAAGTAGGTGATTTAAGGAGGATGATAGTGATCTCCCTTTCTCGCGCGTGCATATACCTTTCTGCTTTTCTTTTCAAGTCTTTGATATTATATATATTCTCGTAGAATTTTTCTCAAAAAAAATAAAATTCCTGCGATTTTATTTAACGAACCATCTTATCATTAAATTCATTTGAACAACCAACTAAAGTTTGAATTTCTATTTGGAACTTATTTTGGTAAACCATCACGCATTTCCTCTTAGACATGTCAACTTTGGTACCAAGAAATGCACATCCATACATAATATAAAATTCACATTTAGAAAGAGTGGATAATTAGTTAGAGCAAGTGTTGTAGCAAAACTGATTACAAAAGAGGGGAAACTATACAAAAAGGACAATTCTTTTTCTATTATATTAGTATTTTCTATTATATTAGATTAGTGTTCGATTAGTATTAGTTAGTGATTTAGATTAGTTAGTGATCTTCGCTTAGGAATCCTTTCATTCATGGTTCGATATTTTAGTGTTCTAGGTATAAAGGAACCCTACCAATTCATCCTGAATTTGGTGGTTAAACTCTGCTGCGGTAATTAATATGTTCTTATCGAGAAAAGGGCAAACTTGAAAAGTAAATTGGTGCAAGTGATGGTCATAATGTTGAATAGAATGAATGAACATCCAAGACGAGATAGCATCTCTAATTTCCCCAAAGCCTATTTAGTGGACTAAAAAATCTGGTGTCAAATAATTCAACAACTTTCGTAGTTGACGACCATAACCGATCGTCCCATCATCCCTCCATCAACATTGGTATGTGTTATTTGTTAGTTGTTGTACAATAGGATGAATCTTAACTATACGCTCGATGATGATTGTGCTTAGAGGTGAACATTTGGTTTAGGGTTCGATTTTTTTGCCCAAATCGAACTGAACCAATAAATCAAATTTTTCTTAAAATTAAAATCAAATCGAACCGAACTATCCGAAAAACCGAAATCTAAATTATGAAAATGGATTCGAACCGAAAAATTGAAATTTCATAAAAATTTCAAAAAAATCGAAAGAAAAAAAAACGAATAACCGAAAATCCAAAAGATATATGAATTCAGGGGGTGCATTAGGTGAGAACACACCATAAATGCACAACTAAGACCTAATGTAGATCCTAGGATTTGGAAATGAACGGTCTATATTATATGAAACATGGCATCATTATAACGCGCATTTTATATCATTAAAGGGCATAAAAGTCTCAATATTGAATCACTCGCCCGGTATTTTAGGTAGGTTATGAAAATTATGGATTAATTCCTACCATATCTATGCACGATTGCGTAAGCCTCCCAAATCTGTTTCAAGATCTCACTTTTATTCCAAAACATCATTTCTTCGTCTAACCTCATTATCATGATAATGAAAAAAATATCTCGGTAAACACATCAGGATTTAATGTATACGCAACTTCGCAATGAAACACAATTTTATCATTTCAACTAGTTGATATTATCATTATAACAGTTTATTTATATCATTATATGACTAATTACAAAATAATTGGCACGTGTAACACTATTAATTGCCCGATTATTTGGGTAGATGGCGAATTGTATGGATTAATTACTACAAAATCTACACACAATCTCAAAATCTTCTAAATCTTTTCCTATATCACGCATTTATTCCAAATCATCATTTTATCTTCATCCCATTGCATTGGAAATCGATACTATCTTATTTCTTCCTTCTTCTTCACATGTAAACCATCGCCGAAATTATCATTATTACCTTACGTATATATCATCATACATGTAAGTTAATATCATTGTACAAGAAAAAACAAATCTAATATCATCATACCGTGAACAACATATCTTCATACTTGCAACGAAAAATCATTACACTCTAACACCGAAAGACACATACACAACTATAATTAAACGTTAAAAGATAATTAACGTTACTACCTCACCGTAATTAATATTATTACATTTACATAAATATCATCATAATTGTAAATGTGTATCATTATACAAGAACCAAAATAAATACAATATCATCATGTTGTGACAAATATATCTTCATATTCACGACAAAAAATCATTACACTCGAACACCGAAAACATCACACTGAAACAAATATAGTGAATCTTAATTACCATATCTGAGACCCACATAAATAGGCGGTAGTTACCATATCCAAAATTTCCATATGTACAAAAAATCTCTTTCTATAAAAGTGGAAAATTACCATTAACGTTTGAATTTGATTTTACAAAAATATCTTTTCATTATTAAACTAATAATAAACTGGCTTCCACATGTACGCATTTGTGTCTATCAGATCTAAAAAATGTACAATCGAGATTTGATCTTAGTTGTGCAATAAAAATTAGTTCAGATATGATTAATTGTTTTGAATTCATATATATATATAGTTATTATTATTTATTTTATATATAATATAATATTAAATATAAATTTGGTTTTCGGTTTTTTACGGTTTATAGTATATCCGAGTCGAACCGAACTGAACTGAAAAACCCAAATTCGCCAAAAGTCAAAACTTAACCGAACCAAAATTCAAAAAAAAAAACTGAACCAAATTTTATATTTCATTTGATTTGGTTCAAATATTCGGATTTCGGGTATTTTGCTCACCCCTAATTGTGCTCATGGAGTCATGATCAAGTCATACTTCTATGTTAAAAGCCATATGTAATACATATTTATAAGCCATAGTTCAATGTTTTATTAGAGAGCTATTTGGTTTGATAAATGAGATAAATAGCATTTATATGACAAAGTATGGTCAGATTATTTGAATTAGTTAATTTTATATTTAAATTTATCAATTATGGTATAGATAAATGGAAGGAATAATATTAAATATAGTGTATTACAAAGATTGCCCTTTTGATAGATTGGTCATTTTCCTACACAAAAGCAAGAATTTGAAGACAAAACATAATGATGGTGAAACTATTCTTGGAATATTTCATTATAAACTAAAGGATAGTCATTAATCAATTCAAATTTGGGCCGAAGAGTTACCATTCAATTGTAAATAATTGGATGATTGGAGGAGACAAGAGTTATCTATCATTGATTGAATCATTCAAATATAATTTATAATTAAATTAAATTACTTAATCAATGAAACTTTATCAATCAAACTAAACATTCCTTACTGCATGGGGTAGGATAGTACGTGCGAAATAATATTTGCAGCACTGTTTATTTACAAATATATTTAAGCATCACCTGTTTTCACTTGGTTTCCGTGTCTATAATTAATTGAAATACGAAAATCAGAAGAAATGAATGGAGATGCGCGTCCAAATGAAACATTAGAAAAGTATTCCTCTGGCTCTAATCTTTTCAGGCTTGGGGTAGTTCGATTTTCTGCTCACAATAAATTATAAAAAAATTTATCCCTGAAATATCTTTTTTTTTTTTTTTTTTTTTTCTTTCTGTATTTCTATAGCAAAAAAGGAGTAATGGTCTCCTCATTCAGCCCAACACTATAATAAGGCATGCGATTGAAAAGCAGAATCCATATCATGCTTTGGGAAGGAATAGACGCATTTATATATGTATTACAGAATAACTGAATAATTTTTTGGCACTTTCAATGTGTTTTAAATAATTAAAGAATCTAAATGTCGTCTCACATGTAAATTTTAGTTTATGTTAGTCAAATTATCTGAGCACACACCCATCCGAAATTAGAAAAATAAAAAAGGCGCCGCACTAAAAAAAATATAAATCAAGAATCAAAATATTTTATATATGGCGAACATGATAATTTCTAAAACGTCAAGTCTGAAGAAGCTAAAAGCTATATATATTCATATACACACACATATATATATCATATCATATTCCATCATAGAAGATTTCTATACAAAAAAATCCACCCAAGTGCAAAATCATTGTGTTTTCAAGTTTCAACGATGATTACACAAAAAAATAAATCATGAAATAATATAAAACCGACCATAGTTCCAAAACCATTGATTTCCACCCTCCCTAATCCAGAATGCTGAAAATAGATTTTTTTCACACCCCTACTAAAGAAGGTCTAGTTTAATCCAAGTTCCTTTAAAATGAAACTTCAGTTAGGCCTAATTAATTAGTGATGTCGCACATGCACAATTATGTGGGATCATCTCCCTATCATCTTTAACCAACTTACAAGCGCCGCCCAAATTAAATTTTTACCATCATATATTGGATTACATGTAAGAAATTTGTAGGAGAGATAATCAATACGAACAAAACAGAAATTGAACGGATTTCTGAAAGTTGTATTCAACACTTACAGATTAAATCAATTGGTCGGTTCTCCCAAATATTTGATAGGATAAAATTCAGAGTGTTTGAAGAAAGTATGTTTTTCGTGTCTGAGAAAGAATGAACCAAAAAACTGTTAAAAAGAGACCAAAAACGAGAATAAACTGTCCCAACTGCCATGCACCCGGCCGGGTGAAACTCTGCTAGAGACACGGGTGTGACTCTCTGGAGAAAATTTCGCTTCCGACCCGGCCGGGTGTAGTCCTACCATCGTCTCACCCGACCGGGTGAGACTCTCTAGACTCCACGCCCTGCGGCACCCGGCCGAGTAGAGTCCTACCACCATCTCACCCGACCGGGTGAGACTCTCTGGACTCCACGCCGTGTCTCACCCGGCCGGGTGGACACATGCCACCTTCTGCCCCCGGACCCCCGTCCCTTAGGGGCTACGCCCCTAATATCATAACAAATTCATATAAGCGTGCACTCCGCACCTCCAAACTTATATATATGATGTATTATTATGACGATATTGGTCAATTCAGTTAAACCAATTACACTAAAATATCCAACATTACCTCTTCATCAATAGCCAATATATATCACGTTATTAGTAATATTATTCTTATAACTAATATTCAGATAATTTAAGAAAAAATAATATCTAAAATGAAGAATTTCATGTATGGCAGTGGCATCGATTTGGTACCACATATTTCTGGTAGAAATCATGTTAATTTTTAAGGGAATTAACTAAATGAGTTTTTGCCAAATGTTAGCAACTAACTTATTCTCTACTATTCGAGTCCTGTTAACATCTCAAGATGTCATGTTTTTCCAATCAACCACTTCACTAAATTGAAAATCCTGTTACAAACACTAAAATAAGTTTGTAAAATTAAGGCTTGCCTGCTCATAAAAAGATATGTATCGACCTAGTAATCACAATTCTTTGGTTTCTTGTCCCTAGCTAATTAATATATACAGGGGCTCAGAAAGAGACGTTCATATATACTTTAGTTGATATCAGATGATTGTAATGAAAAATATAAAATATAAACATTAAAAAATAAAATCATTTTTTTATTTTAATGGTTACCCTTGTTAGGCCAATAGGACTTTCAAATCCTTGCAAATATATATATATATATATATATATATATATATATATAAATCTCTTTAATTTTTGCAATAGGCTTTCCCAATGTTTCCGGTGACAAAAAGATAACATATGAACGTCAAGACGAACAGAAATAGCTAGACTAGAAAAACGTCATCAGTTATTATGACACCATAAATTGCAATTCATGAACTCAACACAAAAGTGAGACATTATAGATCGCAACATATATTTTATTTAAACTCTGAGAGCGAGAATCAGATAAACGCTGAAGTCAACTTAAATTTTTAAATATATTAGAAATATTACTATATAGTGATAGATGGGTTGTGAATTAATGGGGTAGCTCTTTGAATTTCAATATTTCTTGTTTTGGTTATTTTCAACTGCATGTCTTCT
Source organism: Monilaria moniliformis (assembly GCA_034509125.1). Taxonomy (NCBI): domain Eukaryota; kingdom Viridiplantae; phylum Streptophyta; class Magnoliopsida; order Caryophyllales; family Aizoaceae; genus Monilaria; species Monilaria moniliformis. Next base: position 6,945 of record JAYDZE010539281.1, read on the forward strand.
GAATTGATGAGAAATGGAGCACCATTGTCCATTTACATGTGAATTCAATGTGTTTTGTCATTCAATCTTATCAGTGCCATTAATCATGCATCGTGTTTATGGCCAATAAATTGTTTGTCTGAAACAGCTATAATAGTCACGCCAGATTGCAGTTAATTAGCCTTCCAGCATATCTTAATTTCAATAAAAAAAAATGATAATATTGAACCATTGTCTTCAACTTTATACATAATAATTAACAATTTTATTGGACCTTAAACATAACCGTATTGCTTACTTCTTCTCCTAATTTACTATTAGTTTACCTGATGTCGTTATTTATGATACTAATGGTTATGGGACTTCTGATTCTGATTGCAGAGAAATTACCAAATGTTTTCAGTCATCACACTTGGCTCCAATTTAGGTTTTTATTTAAAGTGGAAAGTTTGGAAGAGGAAAAACCTTTTTATCATGCGTGCGAATATAAGAAATAACAGCACGGCATTTCAGATTTGACGAAAGTTTGCTTTCCAAATATAAAGTCCTATATTTTTTAATTAGTTAGTATTATCCTTAATGTAGGCCCTCCAGAAATCAAACAATTCAATAAAAATCTAACATAATGGTCCTTCATTTATATTCCAGATGAGTGAGAATATAAGATTATTCAAATTTAAACAAAAGGTTCAGAATAATTACTCATCAGAATGGATAATCTTGCTCGTAAGCTAATAGAGCATTATATATCAAGCTCCAGTTTGACTCCTTTAATTATGTTATGGAGTCCCACCATTTTAACACACCAACTAGCTCATGGATTAGCATATATAGATGTCAATGAATTTTCCTTCCTCTCACATCTGTGGAGGATCTTCTCATATCTTTATGAAGCATTTTAGTGCTTGTACGATTTATATAAATAAAAATTAATTTTTCGAGATGGTTTTGGAGCTAGTATGCAGGCCACCATAATTGATAGGACTGTATCCTTCTCAGTTTTCTTTATGGAATTTATTGGTCAGTAACTCATTTTGAGCACAATTTCGGAATTGTATTAAAAGCATGAGCAGAAATATTGTACAAGAGTTCTGGTGAAAAGAAACTGGCTATAAAAAATACCATAATAAACAGTAAACAATAGTGCACATTAATGAATCAACACATTCAAGAATTTGCATTGTGGTTCAAGACATGTTCGATCTTCAACTATTTTTCTTTTTTCCTTTTCTTAATGACTTTTTTTAAAAAAAGAAAACCCTACTTTTGTTCAAACAAGTTTCTGTATCTTTATCGTGAGTTTGTACACGCACAGCTGGTTTCTGGGAAAAATGAAGTAAAACGAATCAAAGTCAAATTATACTATAACTGACTATAATTAGAAATCATTAGCTGACAAACGTCTGTAAAGATGAAAAAGAAAAACTAAAAACTTAAAATTAAAGTATGTAAAATATAATAAACTGGAAAATGCTGAAAACTTAAAACACTACAAAATCGAAATAAATAGCTGAAATCCACCTCATAAATGGAACAATCAAGTTTCTGCCTTCGATCTAAAATCCCCTTCCAACCAACTCGACAGGTTTAGACACGTCGTTCTCTATAAATTATTTGTTTTTTAATTAGTTGAAATTAATGAATAAATTATATTGATTATACGTTTGTTTCAAACGTTGAAGAGGCGGCGAGGATTGGAACCACTGGCGGACACGGTAAGTAATAATGAGAGGGGGGCTTAAGCCCCTATTAAGTTTAAAAAAAAAGTCTTTTTTATTATTATAATATCGTCGAATTTTTGATATTTTGTGTGAATTATTGTGCAAAAGCTCATATTATTACAACAAAACATGAGAAAAATTATTGTCACAAGATTTTAAACTTGAAATTTAAAATATATAGCCCCTACCAATCCAAATTTATGCGTCCGCTTGGAACCTCCCAAATTAAGTGCAGTTTATATATATATATATATACACCTTTATAGAAATGTGATCACTATCCAAATCTTAGGTAGTGTACAATACACAATCTCATTCATCTATCTTAAAGATTCTATGGTTAGATTCACATATTTTAAGTTGATAGACGCTACTTATACTTAGCTAGGGTATAGTCGTAACTCAATATGTTATAAGATTTGGAAAAGAAACATGCATAACATAAAACAGAAAACTACATATAATTAGACACAAACATGCATACGAGATTTATTGCTCCTGACTTTCTTCTTTTGATTTTTTACTATTTTTTGTTGCTTGTGACAACGAAGATCCATTAGTTTTATGTTGATTGTGTCGGGCTTTTGCAGTTGTAATTATCGTTTATTACTTTGCCGTTTTATTTGGTTGAATTTGTTGATTTGATTAATGATTTATTCATTGATTTGATTAATGATTTATTCGTTAATTTTTATTTAGAATTTGGACATGTTGATCTGACTAGCTTTGTTGATGCGATTACACCGGAAAAATTAGGAGACGAGAAAAAAGAGCCGATAGTGGAGGTTGTAGTGATTCCGACGACTAATTTGGTTGAATTTTGATTGAGAATAATGGAGAGAGAACCATAGAATTGAGGAAAGTTTTGCGCAAATTGGAAGATGAAAAAATTGTTACAAGAGAAGATATATGCATATTGTTAAATATAAACCGACATAAACCAACAAAAATATATGCTTGTGCAAATATATTTATATAGTCCAACAATATCCTGTAAATAATAAACTAACGTCATACTTACGATATAACAACATCATGCATGTATATGCATGCAAATCATGAGATGTACATTTTTACAATTATATCTCTTGACGATTTTTTTAATAAAAGGCGCACCCCATGTAACGTCCTTTTACATTGTCCACATAAACATAATAAGTGGTCTAGATTTGATACTATATATTACCTAAGGTTTGGATACAATCCGAACCCAAATTCTATTTATTATATATCTATAATAATAAATTTCATATTTTAAGTAAAACTTATTGGAAAAAAAAACTAGTTCTTATAAAATATTAAAGTTACCCCATATTTTTTGTTTTGTTTTATATAGTATTGGAAAGTTTATATGTCAGCGATATGTAGTAGGCTTGGCATGTGATGCATGATGCGCGTAAAATTAATGGCATCTGACACAGAATTAAAAGGTTTTGCATAAATACAGGGTATAATATCAATTGCATTTAAACGATCATGATCTTGTGTATCTTTCCATTTATTTAACGAAGTATATAAAAACAAAAGTATAAAGAAAACCATTTTCATTCCCCGTCGTGCATATAAATGTTGTTGGTGCTTTCTTCAATTCCAACATCTTAATTAATTGTCAATAAAAAAATAACGAGAGAGAGAGAGGGAGAGGGACCATAAATATAACAATTAGCCAATTTTAGAAGGTCTGCTTAAAAAGGTGAAGTTATGACATGTATTGACCGTGTTATAATTTGGAGAAGAAGGAAAGAGAAAAAAGTTAGATTAGGGCTCTGAGAATAAATAGAAAAATATAAGGAGGGAGAGATTAGAGACGTATGGTTAGATATTTCTATCATTGTCTGATGATACACAACGGAAAATATAGATAAGAATATGATCTATATTTATGATTGGTATTGTGAGTTGAACAGTAAATCTCAATATATAGAATTCTTTACTTGTTATGTAATTTGATTTCACGGTTTGATCGAATCCTGACACTCTGTTGGTAAATCTACTACTTTCGATATTCACATGTATGCCAATACGATGCAAAAACAATACACGGTACACAATTCAATCAAAGAAAGCTAGTAAGTCTGAATAAACATCCGTATTATTTTTCTGACAAATGAATTCATTTAGGGTTTAGGATTTAGAGTTTACGTACTAAACGTTCTGAACTGATAAATTATTCTAAACTTCTGTTTTCTATTTCTCTACAATAGAGAAATATATATTAACTGCTCCATGGGCCCAAGGCCCATGAGCGTGTATTCTTTTGTCTGCATTAATTAATTAACGGTCCGACCTTAATTAATTAAAACCCAATGTCCTAATCTAATCCATATATCTTTTAATCTCACACTTGGACTAGTATTAGATATAATACGAAGCTCCAACTTTGTACCCTTGAGCGAATCAACAATACACATAAAGTGTGACCCTCAAAGTCCCCACTATTAACGATGATCTAATCAAAGTTCGTACAAAACTCCTAAACTATGTTGTGCAGTGAACTCGATATATAAAGGACTTTTACGTGAATTCAGTAAACTAGCCTTTATATGAAGTTTATGTAATATTCTTTCATTCATGAACCACTTGATTGAGTCTAGGATATGTTTTGTGTTTATCAAAATAGCTCAATCACTTTATCTCATCTTTATTATATGAACTCATTTGATCATATTCAATTACTTAAACAGAATACAATTTTAGATGAATAAAGCATTTCTCACTTTTAGTTTTCATTGCCACAAAGGAATAAGGGAGACTAACGAAACTTACATGAATCGAATCATATCTAATAATGTTAGATTTTTCTTCTTAGATACTCCATTTATTTATGGTGTATCCAGAGGTGTCCAGTTTAATCGGATTACATGTGATTTCAAGTAATTAAGAAATTCTCCGCTCAAGCATTCCCCTACTCAATCTGATCGTAGAGTCTTAACAATTTTCAATGTTGTTACTTGACTTCCCACTTGAACTCTTTAAATTTTCTGAATGCCTCAGATTTGTGCTTCATAAGATACACACATCCATATCTTGAAAAAACATCAGTAAAAGTGATGAATCATGAATAAAAGGGTCTGCACACATCTGTGCGAATCAACTCTAACACGCCTTTGACATGCAATCATTTCTCAAAGAATGGTTTACTGGTCATCTTTCTTTTTACACAAAATTCGCAAGCATCATATGATTTGAAATCAAAAGATGCAAGATAGTCTAACTTTCTCAATTTTGCTATTCTTTCTCATTAATATGACCAAGTGTACAATGCCAAAGATAAGTGACATTATCCGTATTACTTAGCTTAACTCTTTTGTTTTGTACATTGAGAATATTTCGCTCACATCCAAGCCTATCTAATATTCGGGATTGTGAGTTGTTCCTAGTCATATTTTTTTCAATGACAAACATACCCGAGCTCCTACTCAATGCACATTGTGCCTTTAATTTATAGTAATCTCTCTTCCAGTGCCCTTTCTCATGATAGAAAATGCACTCATCCATAGGCAATATCGGCTTCTTTTTAGCTCTTCCACTTTTAGGCTTTAAAACAACATCATTGGATTCTTTTTTTCATCTTCTATTGCTTACTCTTTCTTTTAGAAGATTTTGCAGAAAAGCTCACAATGATCACAGAGTTGCCTTTAGAAGTGGAAGACTAATAAGTCTTGAGCATGTTTTGCAATTCCACCAAATCACATTTGTGTTGTTCATGTTGAAATTCACTATCAAATTCTCAAACAACTAGGATGAGACTGCAGAATCAAGTCTCTTGAGATATTCGTGGGAAGCATTGTTCCAATAGATGTTAATCTCTCAATCAAACCCTATCATCTTAACTCATGCTCAAAGAGCTTACCTCACCATGCAACTTACACTTGAAGATATTTCAAAGTATCTTATACTCCATTGTCTAAGCTTCTAAAACATATTTACTCTCCATATTTCTAAGCATGTCATATGGGAACTTATGTTCATGTTGTCTATGCAGTTCAAAACTCATAGAAGACAACATGACTCACTGAGCCGATTTGACATCCTTAACGTGTTTTTATGAGCTTATTCGTCAAACGAAGCATGCTCAGGAGATTACTTGTCGTGGATGACACTAATATGTATGTCCAAGACATATGTCCAAGAAATACTCAACATTATATAGCCTTAGCACCTACTGCAAACAACAGAGCCAATCCATAAACTGACCTAGTCAATTTCTTTGTTCCATCAAACAATTAAAAGCCAAGAACAACAACAAATTAAACAGAAAATAACATAAAAGAAAATTAGAAATAACAAACAAAGATCCATTCGTATCACTAACCAAATAAAAGTTTATTGTATTAATTAGATCCCACTAATTTTAACATATTTTAAGCCCCCAAACACAAAATATGAATTTATATGAAATATAAATCATAGTGGTCAAAGATCCAAGTCTATATTAATGCAGCCTCTGCTTTGGTTGATAACTACAATAATATCAATAGGTGGCTTCCAAGCTAATTGCAACAACAATTTTGCAATTTTTGGTTCATTAATCCAATTAATCTGCGTCATCAAACTATTTTGGTCGCTTCAACGGCTCAAAATAATTTAAGCAAGTCAACCACATCACACGATGTCAACCATGCATCTACGAGTGACCATTGGCCTCATGGATTAGAGTAAACACTTTGGCATAAAACTCGTGGTCGAAGAGGTTAGGCATATCAAACAATTATGATGAACAACACGTTTGATCCTAAAACAAGACTTATATTTAGTGGAGAAAAATTGTGCGATAATAATTGCTAAATTTAATACCTAATACTAAATTTCAAAACAATTATTGGGTGTCGCCTACCCAGGCATAAGAAATGAGGACCACAAATATTTGGCGATTGATAAGACTTGACACTAATACATTATTTTATACGTGTTCGTGTCATGTGAAAAATTGTAAGTCCTAATCATATTCATTAACGTAAAAGAATAATTTAGAGTTCAATAATATTGAAAAGTGATGTTTCAAAATAATAGATTTTTCGACGACAAAGTGCAACTCAGTTGGTAAAATGTTTCCCTTCTAACCAATAAATTAACTGTTCGAGTCACCTAATATGCATGTATATACAAATCTCAAAAAAAAAAAAAAGAATAGATTTGTCATTCTTGAATATGAACTCATGACATTTTAATGGCGAGAGCGTGGTTTCGGACCAACCTACCTCCACAAGAGCCACGACGGCGAACTTTACGTTTTTTGTGGATTTGAAAAAACACTTATATATCAAACAATGCATCGGAATTGGGCATTAATGCATCGCTTGATACAAATATCACCAGCGTAGAGATGCACGTTTTTCATCAAGTTTTTACATAGTGATTTCAACGTACAACATTTACACTACCATATTATGCCACCAGCGAAAAAAATTTCAAGAGTCATTTCTCAATAACTATACCGACACAGAGTACACAATTGATCTGATAACAAAAATTCATATTTAATTAAAATAAGTCAGAGCAGTCATATTTATCTTTTTCAAGTTTTTTATTTCTTAATTTTTAGAAGGATTGGGCGGGCCGGGCCGGGGGGGGGGAGGGGATGAAAAATAGAGATAAACTTTTTTCTTTGTGTATTTCTTTAGGAGGAGGAAGCTTTTTTTTTCTTTTCTTTTTTTGCTGAAGTCTTACAAATTATTTAATGCATGCCCTACTTTTAAGTTTTGGATGATTTACTCTTTTCTGCACCATGCTAGATAAATCAAGGATACCAATATAGTCCATGCCACCTCAGCTCCACCATAGAAATAAACTCAATTTCTAAGTAAATTCGTACCACTTATCTTAGAAGGCTATATAAGTTGTTCGATGAAAAAGTATAAATAAAAATTAGGGGGTTTTAAATATTAAGGCTGCGTTTGGTACACAAGAAATGACAAGATAGCCTATTTATCTGGTCTTTTTCGGCCGTTTGGTAATCAAGACGAGGCCCGTGTTAATTAACACGGCCCGTCTTGAACCGCGTGCATCCCCAGATTGCTCTGGTTTATGTATCCTGCCCATTTCTCCCGATAAGTATGCGTCTGCGAACAGTAACCTAGATAGAAAAAGGGTATTCCCTTCTTCACCCCTGGCCACCGTGTTTCTCTCTTTCTCTTTCCTT
>JAYDZE010539292.1:0-14784 GCA_034509125.1 Monilaria moniliformis
AGCTACCAAACAGCAAATTAATACTGTTGGCCCAAGATAAGTTATCCTATCTCATTCTTATCTACCTTACCAAACTGTGACTAAGTGTTTATTAAGCATGCCCAACGAAAGAACTAGTTACTCTAAAAAGTGCAGGGAAACTATACAAGAAAATAAAAAAAATAAAAAAAATATGTAATGTAAATAAAAATGTTACAGATACATGTTTGGAAAATTTTGAAATATCTATGACCACGATGTGTTGATAATAAAGAGTATTTGTACAGCTGCCGCGTGTTGACCCAAATCCGCCACCATTTTCAGCCGCCGCCTCCCTCGCGCCTCCATAGACTCTTTCCACCCTCCTAAACTCATGGAGATTCTTCTCTTAAACCCATGAAATTAAAATTAAAGCCCCAATTTAAATTCCCTCAAAAAGACACTCGCAATCTTCAGATCATCATCAATCAACCATGCCGTGGTTCAGAAATTTCATCCACCTAGTTAAACAATCGCCGCCGCAGCGGAAACCGGCGGCGCTGCTGGCCCATTCTCCGCCGTCGCTGACCCAATTGCTGCGGCATTTCAGCAGCAGCGAAATCCAGAGCAACCATCCCGGTTCACGGCCGACGAAGGGCGATGAGAAGCCGAGAGTGGTGGTTTTGGGCACGGGATGGGCCGGCTGCAGGCTCATGAAGGATATTGATACTAATATCTATGATATCGTCTGCATCTCGCCGAGAAATCACATGGTGTTCACTCCTCTCCTGGCGTCGACATGCGTCGGGACGCTCGAATTCCGGTCCGTCGCTGAGCCGATCGGGCGGATCCAGCCCGCCATTTCCCGGGAGCCCGGTTCTTATTTCTTCCTCGCTAATTGTATGGGGGTCGATTTTCAGAATCAGCAGGTATCCATCCCTCTCTCAGATTCATTTTTCCGCCTTCTGTTTCTCTTAATTTGTGCCTTTAATTTTTTGGGATGATTTAATTTCTTACGCACTTGTGTTCTATGTTAAATTTGGAAGGAAGAATCTTTTCTGATTCTGTTGGTTAGAGTATATACCATTAATTAGTGGGCTCATATATTATTTATGAGACCTTTGCATCTGTCACACATATACTTGTTAAAAACTGGATGATGGGTTGGGTTGTATATAAGTAAAACTTTTGCTGAGGATTGAGATATAGCACTATACAGTAGAAGAGGAACCATAACCCCAATTGAGATATAGCACTATACAGTAGAAGAGGAACCATAACCCCAAAATAGGCTTTATCCATCCCCTTACAGTCGGAAGCTGTGTTTTCTGGTTCTGAATTGTGATTGAGTGAAAACAAATGGCATTATGTCCCTGGGCTCAAAGTTACTTTAGAAATAATTTTACTCTACAGTGTCTTCTAATGTATAGTATTGCACCACATTTGTGAGCTGAGTTTCTTGGACCTACTGACTACTGATTAAAAACTACTATGTGTTTAATTTTGTAATTTCTTCTTGTTGTGGTTATATTGTTAAGGTTGTTGTCCAGAATAGCTTTCCGACCACATTATGTTTCCTGTCATGTCTTTTTCGGGTATCTAGCACACCACTTGTTAGTTCAGTTCCAACTTCTAAATGGTCAATATAATTTTTGGAAATCATTGTCGAAAAATCTGATCTTGGTTCTAAAACATTGGGCACAACTGATCTAGGGTAAAGCTACTGCCAAATGTCAGACCACTTTCCACCAATGTAGGATGTTATATATCGAATTTTCCCATAACCATCTGCAGTTGTTGTTTGCTAATCCCAAATTTCATGCTAGGTTCACTGCCAGACTGTAACTGAAGGTGTTGATACCTTGGAGCCATGGAACTTCAAAGTGGCATATGACAAACTAGTAATTGCTTCTGGAGCAGAGGCATCCACATTTGGCATCAAGGGCGCAAAAGAACATGCGACCTTTCTTCGTGAAGTCTATCATGCTCAGGAGATCCGCAGGAAACTGCTGCTAAATCTGATGCTGTCGGATGTGCCAGGCATGACATGTCAAGCCTGCTAAGTCTTCATTGTACTATATCAAAGTGAAATAATTTCAATTTTTTTATTTTGACTGTTTGTCAAAACAGGGGTCACTGAGGAAGAGAAGCGGAGGCTCCTGCATTGTGTTGTAGTTGGAGGAGGTCCAACAGGAGTTGAATTTAGCGGTGAACTTAGTGACTTCATCCAGAAGGATGTCCATCAAAGATATTCTCACGTGAAGGATTATATTCATGTTACATTGGTTGAGGTTAGTCTGTCCATTGCTCACCCACTCCTTGATATAGACAATCCCATCTGCATGCTTGGTATCGAACTCATTGTAGTTGAATTTTGTATCCTGAATCTCGTGTTTCTCATTCTGCAGGCAAATGAGATACTATCATCCTTCGATGACCGCCTTAGAAAGTATGCCATTAAGCAGTTGACTAAGGTAACGGAATTAATGTGATTATTCTCAGACTTCACTAATCACTACCATAACCTTGATCACCACTTTGTAAGCTTATTAATTAGCATTAACTTTGTAGAATTTGTTTGTTTCCCATTGTTCCTTAACCATGCTGATCTGCTGTTCTACACTCTTCTACCAACTCCAGAACAAATCCATATAGAACTAAATTTGAGGTTCTGCATCTATGTCTATGATATTGATATATCAGTTTCTCAGTCAGGAGTCCATTTTGTCCGTGGAATAGTGAAGGACGTCCAACCGGAGAAAATAATTCTCAGTGATGGCACCGATATCCCATATGGCGTTTTGGTGTGGTCCACAGGGGTCGGTCCTTCGCCGTTTGTCAATGGCCTCGAAGTTCCTAAAGCTGGTGGAAGGTATAGAAGTCATATTTTTTTCTTTTGAAGATGCTCAAATTATTAGATATGGTAAATTGAATGTTGATGGTGCAGGATTGGGATCGATGAATGGCTACGAGTTCCTTCCGTGCAGGATGTGTTTGCCATTGGGGACTGCAGCGGGTTTCTTGAAAGCACGGGCAAGCCTGTTCTTCCTGCGTTAGCCCAGGTAGCGGAGAGACAGGGAAAGTATCTGGCGAAAGTGTTGAACCACGTGGGGAAGAGTGGCGGGGGACGCGCTAACAGTGCAACCGCCTTGGATTTGGGGGATCCTTTTGTGTACAAGCATCTAGGGAGCATGGCGACTATAGGGAGGTACAAGGCCCTGGTGGATCTGAGGCAGAGCAAGGCGGGGAAAGGGGTGTCGATGGCGGGATTCAGCAGCTGGTTCATTTGGCGGTCGGCATATCTGACTCGGGTTATAAGCTGGAGGAACAGATTCTATGTGGCTATCAACTGGCTCACCACCTTGGTGTTTGGTCGTGACATTAGTCGGATTTGAATTCCTTTCCTAATAAATGTGGACTCTCCAATATAACATGTATTCTATATATGTGCTTTTGCTTATATCAAACACATTCCGATAGTCTCTCTCTAATGAAAAGTGTTCATCTTTCTGACGAGGGAGAATTGATCTATGGTAAATTTGCAGAGTTTCTAATAGTTAAGGGTGTTTAATAATAAAGGAGGTTAGTACATAGTAGACTTGGGGAAAGTAACAATAGTTTGAGGTTTAAAAATATACTAATTTTGTTTATTTCTTTAATTCAATGAGTGTTTAAATGGATCAATATGGATTCTTAATGTTATTATTATTTTTTGCATAATCACGTCACTATCCTAGTCGGCTTTAGGGCGTCAGAGAAATCAATCAATCGTAAGAATAAGACAATTCATGTGTGTAATGGTCAAAGTGGTTTGTACATTTGTTTGAGATGTATAGTTGTAAAACTTGAATATAAATAGTTGGACGCTCCACCAAAAACTTTTTCTTTGTTCAAATAAGAAATATTATCTAAATCGGCCAATAAACAAAGAAAACAACATAATCAGGATATCCGCAAGGGATGCCTTCCAGCCCGTTCCGGAGGGACGCGCTTGTGGTGAGAAATGATGCAGGAGTGGGGTGGAACAGGCGTCCCGAGGTGCATACGTCCCCTATATCCATACCCTAATGTTGGATGACATCTATCTTTCCGATGAGTCGTCCTAACGCCACATATGAGCGCAGTAATACCCCCGAGGAATAGAAGCAGATCCTCGAGGTGTATGTCTATACGAGCAAAGATCCGGTCATTGGAAACCAACAAAAAGCAAAAGCTTTTAGGGAGAGAGTTGATGAATCGTACAACATGATACGGCCATAAGGTGCCCCGCCGTGCTCACTTAAGAAGATTCAATCTCATTTTTATCGAGTGAGTTAGGAAATCCAAAAGTTATGCGTTATCTACAATGCCAAGAAAAATAATAGCCAAGCGGCGTAAGCCAGACAAAATTTCTCAAATCCATGATGAAAATTTATTAATAATATAACAAGAGACCTTTCAAGTTTGTCACTACTTGGAAGATGGTTAGCCACGTCGAAAAGTGGGCAGGTGGCATAATCGAGCTCGGAGCGCACAAAGCACACCTCGGACGACCAATACTCAACATGCGACAGCTTCAGATCCGCGGGTGGGAGCGAGGGCGTGAAATTCCAGCCGAGTACGTGTCGTCCAATTGGAACAAAGACGACGAATAACGAAGGTAAGGGAAAAACGACGGCCTCGAATAGTGCGACGACGACGACGACGACTCCACCAGCGGACGTTCTACAATCGCTTGAGGAGGCGGACAAATGCGTGATGTATAATGTGCTTGTTGAAAGCCTACAACAAAGACACAACTACTATGAACCCGCAATAATTGGAGGTATATTGGAAAATGACCAAAAGTCTCTAGAAACAGTTAGATATGCTTTAATTATATAATTTTAAGACTTTAATTATATAGTTTTCAGTTTTCAATAAAATAATTTTAGAATTTTAATTATATATATATTTTCAGTTTTTAATTATTTAATTTTAGGATTTTAATTATGTATTTTTTTTTATTCTAATGAAATTCGTATTTATAATTTAGTCGCATATGAAAAATAAAAAAATAATTAAAAGATATATATAAGATCCGGTGAAAGATAATGGATAAATAAGTGATAGAAGGGATGACTTAAAAGATAGCTAAGAGACATTCACTGTGGACGCGTTAGGACTAGACAACTATTTTACATATGTGAAGTAAACGGCCATTCTCATCATCTAGGGTCTGCAGTTTATTGCGCAGCAGTCAGCACAAATTGCCTTTCGTCTTCGTTTCCATTTGTTGAGATATCTGCACCTTTTCTTCCTTGTAGCTTTTCTCACGACGGAATACAGGAATTTCATGATACTTTAATCCTTCTCTCCATTTGATTTCGGGTTTTAGGGTTCCTTCAACCACTTCTCTTTCAGCCTGCTCACAGCTCATCGGAAAGGTACATACAATATTCGATTAATCTCTAAAGGCATTAGGTTAGAGATCGAGTTTGCATCGTTTTTTAGTGGCTGATCCCATTCATTTTAGAATGATTCTACATTTATTCCGTCAGCCGTTTAGTCATATTCTCATATGTTGGTTATGCGGAATCAAGTTAACCTTCCTATTGTTCCTCATTTTGTTTTGTGGAGATGGTTTTTCTGAGCTTTTACTGTAATATTGAAACTTTATGATAATAACAAATGTCTAGTTCTCCACGGTAACTAATTTTGGATGTTTGATATTCTTCTGAATGATATAACAATTCAGAATGTGTTTAGAAATTAAACTGATTGATTTGAGATATATATTTCTTTTGTTCATTTCAATTATTTAGCTATCTTAAAAATTCGTTTTAACTTTTCCCTATTCGCCTTTTCTTTACTTGTTCAGTCTTATATATTTCATCCTATTCACAGATCTCAAATGATTTAATTAACAGTATCTGGTATATTTTCTAGTATAATCTTAAAATAGTTTTCTGTTTATTTGTGCATTTTGTGAAAGCTTACTATGTACTCCCATTCTCATTTTGTGAAGGCATAAAGTAATAATCTCAAAATATTTTCATGCTCTATGATCTTTGTAAAACAAAAAATAAGAATAAGGTTGGATAGCATGTAAAAATCATAACTCCTTGTAAATGTATATAAAGATTCTACCAAATGAGTTCTTGACTTTTGGGACTCTTTGTGTTGTACATTGGTGGATTTTCGTTTTTTTTTTTTAATTGTGCTTTTGTTGAGCATGCTGTTGCTGAACTTTGTTGCCTATAACAAAGAAAGCATGTCTAAAGAACCAACCTAAAAGAAAACTCGATTATTGAACGTTTTGGGGTAAGAGCACATGATTTTAGTATATTTATGTAAATATGGAGTTTCCAGTTTGGAAGTCGTGGGATTAATTTGTATTAAAGCCCACAGAGTTGTGGTGAGGCTGCAATCTCCCTGGATCCCGATGTATAAAAATTTAAGATGACTGGATGATGATATATGAGGGAACAAAACATGAAAATTGAATATGTCATAGCATGCACTCAATCTTAATAGCCATTTTTTATTCCCTCTAATCAATCATAATTGTTTATATCTCTTCTTTTTCTAGCTTTTACTGTGAATTCCGAGGATGAAGAGTTGGACTAAGTGAAATCATATGAAGAGATGGCTGGTTCATAAACTGTTTTTTGCACTGGAAAATTGTACAGGACCAGTATCCATTCATGTATTTTTGTATTTCATTATGTCTGTGATATGTAAATGCTGGGAGTAATTTACAACAAAGAAACAACATAAAAGCTACAATATGCAAATTGATCATTATGTCTGTATTCTGTTATTATATATAGTATAAGAATTATGTACTTGGACATGAATTTGATCATACTTGTCTTGTACTTTTGATTTCTGTTTCAGTTACACCCACATAATTTATTTACTGAATCTTATTAATTTTTGTTCTGATGTAGGTTATTTGGAGTTCACAAAATCAATTGGTGGTCGTGTTTTAGTCCTCTAGCCATGGTATGTACCTGGCCCTAACCTGATTTTTATCTCAAGCAACACACAATTTGCTGCATGCCTAGGTTTTATATAACATATAAAAATGACTCTTTCTTGTTTATATAGTAGTAATTTAAATAAAACAGCATCTATAGTACCTGTCTTAAACTCACCAGGATGAGGGAATTGGCTTATTGTTTAATTGATTAATTGTTTAACATGTTTAAGTTCCACTATTCTGCTTCATGTTTAACTTTGAAGTTAAGGTTTGGCCTTAAATTTCATGTATTATATCTTGAATATAGTTCAGGGAAATTCTTTCTGATAATTTTCTTGCGCTTTTGGTTTACAGCTGTTATTGTGTTTTATATGCTGCTTCTAGAGCCGCACACTCTATGAGTTGTCCAGATATGATTTACAACATTCTATCGAATTGGACATTGTAATGTGTAATATCATAGTTGTAATGCCTTCATTTGCAATAAGACCGATATGTATTTATTGCAAATTCTTGCTTGTTTTGGGGTTGCAGGCTGGTAGGCTTATTGCTAACTTGATTGTTATGGGCTCTGGAATTATGATAAGAGCATTTGCTCAAGCATATCGCCAGGCACTTGCAAGTAAGTCTTTACTTTAGGTTGTTATTCAGTTTTCTACTTTTGGAAGAATGATATAGACAAGCATGCGGAGTAGCTGGTCAGGATTATTAGTGCTTGTGCACAAAGTTGCAATTTTCTTGCAGGTCAGAGACAATGCATTGGCCTTTAGAAAGTAAATTGATTTACATCAATTGTTTCCGACCCTAATATTTCATGATGCATTGCAGATGCCTCAAAGACTGGTGCTGCTCAAGAAGCAATGGAAACTATCAAAAGAGGTAGTAAAATGATGACTGATGCCGAGGCAAGGCAAATCCTTGGTGTCACTGAGAATGCATCGTGGGAAGAGATTGTAAAGGTGTCTCCTCTCTGTGATTCCATTTCTTTTTCCTGCACTTTTAGATAAAAAGTTACATTTCTTGTGTCCTAATACTAAACTAATGAATCCAAACACTTCCCTTAATTTTCTCAGAGGTATGACAAGTTGTTCGAGAGGAATACTCAAAGTGGCAGTTTCTATCTCCAATCAAAGGTGGTTAGAGCGAAAGAATGTCTGGAAACTGTTCAGAAAACGAAACAAGATCCGAGTTAAAACATTGTCGCCTGCTTCCTGGGAAAATCGCTCCTGCATTATGTTTGGTGTCCTAAACCTTTACAGATAGTTACTCACTCCCGGTCTAACAGATCTCTTTTGTTTCTTTCTTCTTTTGCCCTATAATGTTTGGAATGTGGGGTCGCATTACTTTTATGTGGTAAATAATCTCATATGCTACCGTTTTGCTTGTAATGAGCTTGTATTCTACAGAAAATCTGGATAGAAACAAAGCAGAGAAGACCAATTTATGTGTCTAGACCAATAATTCCAAGAAAGGATAATTTTTTTGCAGTAGACATACAACAAATTAATACCCATGGTTTTGGCCGACTTTTTGCAGCTGAATTCACGAGTAATGATGTGAATATTGTCCATGTTTTATTTAAGGCTTGATGTAGTTCATCAAATATCTCTCTTATTTGGATAATGTCATTGAAGATATTCGTGTCGTGTATGTTGTTCAACTTTTCAGCTACTCAAGTATAGAGATAGATAGAAAGTTCTTGTGTTGCTTCCGGATTGTTTTGACTTAATTTTGTTAGTGTATCTACGATGAGCTAACAAGGAAGTTTAAATCCAAGTTTGCCTTGCTTGGATGATAAAGTTGCATGCATGGATGAAGTGAAAAATCAACTCACTGTGGGAAGATGTGTTTAAGCTTAACACTCTCTGCCTAATTGGAGAGACATCCACATTAGCATGTTAACTTATTAGATAAGGATGTAAGGACGTGCTCTTGCCTTGAATGATAAAGTTGCATGCATGGGTGAAGTGAAAGTCTAAGTCACTTGGAGAGAGACATTTTAGCTCAACACTTTCTGTTCAGTTGGAAAGATATAGCCACATCAACATGTTCACTCATTGGATAAGGATGTAAGAACGTGCTCCTGCAGATCAAGCTGGAGATGTTGCTTTGTGTTTTACTTTCCGTTGAGATGTTTTGGAGTGTAGCTTATTTGTTTGTTAGCTAACTAGGGTTTGAAACAATGATTCTAGGTCTTTCCATAGCATGATATAAAAGAGTGAAATATATAAATGGATGGTGCTATCTTGAAATGAAATGAAAGTTGCATTTTCATAAAATAGTCATGTGTTTGACTTTCACACTTCTCGATTTTCCAACACATTTCTTCTTCATTCAAGTATGCTTTCTTTTTCCTAAAAACAATTAATTCACTAACCATCTGAAAATTTAAAACATTAGTTTCCAGTTTTGGTGTTGTTTACCTTATTTCTCAACAATTTTGATTAAAAAATATATCCATATACTTATCAAATTCAGGGTTCTGAATTAAACTACAAGCTGGATCTATTTCTCTAATTGATATTTTAAATGAAGAAGTAAAGCGTAATTTGGGCGAAAGTCTGGAAAAAGTGAAACGTGCAAGATTCGGTTACACAGGGGATTTGCTGAAATCTACCCTAATCTACGCTTAACAACTATCATAGGAACTCATATGAATTTTGGAATTTGGTATATTTTTTTTCATAAATCCTGAAACTTCAAATTTAAGAGACACCTTCTCATAGCAATTACCCAAGGATCCCAACTAGGAGAAACAGACATTATTTCATGGACATCCATGTAATAAAAATCCCTTCTGTTAATAGAGTGTGGTCTAGGACTTTCACTTCCTCCAACTCAAAAATAAAAAAAATAAAAAAAAAAAATCAATGAATAAAAATGAAGGAACTAGGAGAAGCAAACTACTCGCAAATTAGGCCAAATCTTACCTTCTAAATTAGTTAACCACCAACTAAAGAAAGACTTTTACAATTTCATGTTTCACCTAACTTGCCAATTGGTTGTACTATAGTGCTAGTCACGCCTAGTCTAATCCATTTTTCGAAAAAAAAAAAAGAACTTTCCTTTACCGTAGTACCAAAAACTCAATCTGAACCATTAATTATTATAGATTTCATTAAGACCATAAAGTAAAAGTTACAAAATGCAATTAAATTGCTTAGATTAATTTTTCGACATGAAATCTCTTATCCTATAGTCCTCTAATAACTGTTGATTGAAAATTGCAATATATACATGTTATTCTTAAAAACTGTATATTGAAAATAACTGAAAATGAAAGTTACTAATTACAGCAATTCGTAGACCTAATTACATAGAATATAGATATAGATGCACGTACCTACACACTGGTGTCAGTTTAAAAAATTTATGGCTTCTCGCAACTTTCAATGGAAGTAAATATGAAGATGATGATACAAAAGACACTTTTCTATCCTAGTAAGTTCTCAATTAGTCCTGAGCGATTACATTGACTAAAAGATTCGATATTTCCAACTTTCTAATTTACATATAAATAGTATATTTACTTTTCCGAGTTTCTAAACTGTGGAGCGAGGAATGAGGGCTTCAAAAGTGCACAAGTAAAGTATCTGAAATGGATGAAAAAGATAATCAAGAATCTAAAAACATCCTACACAATTTCCACCACTCACAATATAAAGTCATGCCTTCTTGCTATTGGATATCTTCCAACTACTGAGAAAGGTGAAAATAAAAGGTGAAAATAAAAGTTGAGCACAAAATAACACTTCAAAAGATGAATAGATTCTAGTTGGAGGAAGGCCATAATATATATGATAAGACTGCCACCATAAGATGCATAAGCCAGAGTATATGAGTAGGATTACAATAAAAGAGGCTGACAACCAGCATTTATGTTCTAGCCACCATCATAAGATGTATAAGCCTGTATTGGACAAGGATTCCTACCTAAGAAATGTTAAATCATTCAAAAACTCTTATCTTGCCAAGCACCATGGAAAATGAAGCATTTACCAATTCTAGTCAGCTTTCAAGAGCTGATAAACCTATAAGTTCTGTAAGGAAGTATCAGAGATTAAACTTTAGCCTAATTGAGGTGGACCCATATTTTGAAAGTAACAACGTAACATCCATCCCAGCATTGAAACTTAGATCAGAATTATCAGGAATGAGCAAAAACTATACAAAATGACGCATCCTAGCTTTAATATGAAATGTTTGAGCTGAAGCAAGAAGCAACTTCATGTATGAAGGGAAATAACACTGACATTAGCTGCCCATGACCATGAGCCCTAATGCAACTTCTATCGTAATATGCTATCTAGTATGAATTACGGGTTCCTTATTTTATCGAATAACCATATTCTCTTTAGCATACAAAACCACAGTTTCTCTCTAGCACCACAGTTTTCCTAGCAACTACAACAGAGACATGCATATGTACCAATATCTGATTGAAGCATAAGTTTCAGCTATTGGTTGGTGCAGGATTTAACATAACAAAGTCCATAAAAGCAAGACCTAGAGATACAAACTTTCGTATGACAACATGGCCAAGTACTGTAATGAAAAACGCACACAATAATCTAATTTCTCATACAACAAATCAATCTATAAATTGAAAATATTCAAATCAATGTCCTAACGTTTTTGTAGCAGTTTCTCTTCCTAAGATAGCCCAAAAAAGAGATCCTAACTGTTCTGGTATCTTTCCGCAGCCATAATCGAAAAACTTATTATTGCTTTCCCTTCTCTCGGGACAGGGGAATTTAACATAGTCCATAAAACTAAAATATACCAAGAATCGCAAACATAAGCTCCATTCCTCTAATAGATAAATATAATCAACCAACAATGAAAAAATCAAGAGCATATAGAGTTCCAACTATACATGGAACAGGGTTAATCTAGGAAACCAATAGCCTGTATATCAAAATACAGAACCAAATCAGATTCATACCCCATCCAACATCAAATAGCAAAAAGAAAAAGAAAAAAAAAAGATATCCAACAAATTAAACCTAATTAGCTTTACCAAAGAATCATTAGGTCACCTCAAATCCCGACGCGGCACTGCCTCGGTCCGCCACTTAACACCCCCGATCTCCCATCGGTCCGAAGTCCAAGAACCAGATCCCCGCAGAAAACCTTGAGAAACCTCCTCCGAGTTCTCCACGCCTTCGCCTCAAACCTAACCCTAGAAACCATCCTCAAATTGAAGTTCACATTGCCATTCTTCCCCCTCTCGCCACTAATCCCATCCACCGCCGCCTTCTCCAGAAACCTCCCAGCGGCCGCGAATCTCGCCGTCAGAGAGGTCTCGTTCTTCGTGCCCTGGTAGAACGGAGCGACGGTAGTCTCGGAGAGGGAATAGGATTGGTAGTAAATCGCGGTATCGATGTGATCGTAGCCGAGCTTCATCTTTTTGTTAGGGTTTCTGGCGGTTAGCTTGATTTCAGAGGTGAAGGAGATGAGCGAGTCGTTACCGAGCGTGAAATTGGAGATGGAGAACGAATCGACTCGGAACTCGGGGAGCTGGGGGCGGAGAACGAGCCAGACTATGAAGGTGACGGTGCCGAAGATGACGACGAGGCCGATCACGAAGGCGAAGATGCGGCGGAGGCAGGTGGCGCGGCGGATGGACTCGGCATCGTATTGGTAGTTCTGCTGCTGGTAGGGGTTGCTCTGGTAGTAGTAGGCGCTGGGCGGAGGAGCCGCGGCGTAAGGATACGCGGTTCCGGCCGGCGGAGGGCCGGCGGTGGCTGAGTAGCCGTTGGGCTGCGGATTTGGGGCGGGATAGCCTGTGACAGGCCTATTGCGGTCTTCCATTGCGGGAATCTCGGCGGCACGTGCTTTGCTCGCAGCTCGGCAGAGAACAGATAAACCGCACGCACTCAGTGTATTTTGCGCGTTTTTAGTTAGAGAGAGAGAGAAATGATAGCGCGTGATTGAGTTGAAGCTAACTATAAAATAATTTTGGTGAAGAAGAAAATATAAGGAATATATTTATAAATCTTAGGTAATCGCTAATAATTTATTCCTATTCTGCCAGGGTCGTTCTAATACTTTTATTCCTATCTTTTGGTATTTTTATATATATATATATATATATTATTTGTACTATGATCTACATATTTATTGCACTTTTGGGGTTCAACCAAATAATAAAAATTGATATTGCAAAAAATATTATTAATATTTTTAATATTATTTTTATTTAATATTTTATAAATTATTGTCTAATGAATTAACTATAAATAAATTAGATAAAACTTAAAGCTAATTTTCTTCATTTATTTTCTTTTTAACTTCAAGATATTTCTCCTTAAAAAAGGTATAAATTGGGAAACAAAAAACTAGGATGGTGAGGATAAAAAATGTAATTGCTATAATTGAAAAACAGAATACAGATATTGATTACTTAGTTGTCATTTCTCTCTCTCCATATTAAATTACTAATGGCATGACTCGGAACACCCTTCTCGCAACACCCGCCCTTGGTTCGGTGCAAGAAATTCACCGTTACTAATGCCCTTGTGGGGGTTTTCCTAAGTCGGTTGACCTATATCATTATTTGAACTTTAAAAAATACAGAAAACAACATGAATTTTAATAAAAGTTGTAGAAATGACCCAAACTTTAAAAAGAGTACAAAAATATGGAATTAACTTTCATAATAATTATAAAAATGGCATGAACTTTAAAACAAAAACAAAAAATTGCACATGATATCTTGAGCTCTTTCGAACATGTCTGATATATAGGCACAAGATAAGGTTGTGTTCCTTCGAACTCCACTGATATCCGCATAAAGCGCATATTCAAATATTCCCTTTTTTGAACATGATGTAACCGCAAGTTCGTGACAGTTAGCCGAGATCAAATTTGAGAGGGATTTCCTTATAAACACTCTTAACTTTTGGTGGAATGGGTAGCGGCCACGTAATCTTGCTACAAAATTTCAAATTCTCGTTGTTTACAAATGAGCTTTTTTTTTTTTGTATTTTTAAATTCAGGTCATTTTTATAATTTTCATCAAAGTTTAAATTATTTTTTGTATTTTTTTAATATTGAGGCTATTATTTGATTTTTTTTTAAAGTTTAGGCTATTTTTACATTTTTTATAAAAAATTAATTCATTTTTTTGGTACTTTTTACGGGTCATTTTTATAAATAATTTCAAAATTGAGAGTATAAACTACCATTAATATTATAGTTTACGCAGGTCATGCCAATTTCAAATTAATGAGTAAAGTTGTTAATATGATTAAGAGGTCAAAATCAAAGGGGCCTTCCGTTAACTTCTAGTTTTCGCTTCAAAATCGTAAGAACCAACACGAATCTTTTTTTTTTTTTTTTTTTAATTGCCACCAAGATTAACTAGACTTTTCTTTTTAAATTTTATGTCTTAGGAAGCCTTGATTGTATTATACTTTCACTAACAATATAATTTATTTATATTTCTAGAACTCAATTATATCTATGATCAATTTGTGTTTTACCAAAATCTGCTTTGGTTTTGACTTTTGAGTGTGTAGATATATGCATTGATAACACCAAGAGAAAGCATATACAATACAATTCGGTTTCCTAATGAAGAATATTAAGTAATAAATATCAAAATCTATAAAGGGTTAATTTTTACCGTATTTTTGAAAATATTCTAAATTTAAATTCACAAAATACCTTCAATTTTCTTCTTCTTTTATTTATTTATTTTATAAAATGTCCCGTTATACAAAATTTGATGATAGAAAATTAATTCATTTCGTCGGAGTCTGAGGTGGAATTTTATTAGCACAAAATTTAAAAAGGATTAGTAATGTTTTATGTCCCCAACTTCAAGCATATTTTAGAAAATATCTCAAACTTTTAGCATATTTAAGAAAATGTCTCAA
>JAYDZE010539303.1:0-14784 GCA_034509125.1 Monilaria moniliformis
GTATGTGTATGTGTATGTGTATGTGTATGTGTATGTGTATGTGTATGTGTATGTGTCGTGTGTGTTTGTTATGTGTGTTGTGTGTCTATGTAGTGTGTGTATTGTGTGTGCGATATTGTTGTGTGAGATGTGTGTTTGTTGTGTGTGTAATTTTGTGTGTTGTGTGTGCTGCGTGTGTTTTTATGTGTGTGTATTGTGTGTGTGTAGTGTGTGTATTGTGTGCAATATGTGTGTGCGTGCAGTATGTGTATTGGTGTCGTGTGTGTGTAGTGTGTGTATTGTGTGAAGTATGTGTAGTGTGTTTGTGTGTAGTGTGTTTGTGTGCACTGTGTATAGTGTGTGTTGTGTATGTTCGAAAGGTACTCAATTTTATATATATTTGAATTTACAAATCTTTACTTTAACTATAGAATTCAAATTGCGGAATTTGATGGATTTGGAATTGGAATTCAGTTCCAAATCCAAATATTTTTATAGTTTCAAACAATGGATTTGAAATTGAAAGCTCAAATTCAAATCTAAACCTCCAATTCCGTGATACCAAACGGACCATAACATTATTCATTATTACTTGTAAAAGTAAACCAATTATACAAATTATACAATAAAAAATAGTTTCGATTTTGGTCCTTTTTTTAGTTGGATTCTTTTATGGAGGGTGTTTCAGTCTTTTGACTTGCTACAGTACCGTTAGATTCCAACGATTAAGGGCAAAAAGGTCAATTCTGATCTCCAACCCCTTTCCTAAACCTGAGCAATAATTGCAGATATTTTATTTCATTTTATAATATAAAATGTTGGTTTTTCAAATCAGCCGGATCTCATCTACTCGACCGTAACAAGAAAATAGGCAGCCCAGGGAATTAAAATCCACGCCCCGTCTTTATTCAACAAAATCATATGTAGGTCCACGTGTAATCTTCCCATTGGCTTAACAAAGGGCCTGCATAAAAACATGAAAAGAGCGAGTGACGCCGGCAGACGGGGTCTAGAAGGAACAGACAAAAACTGATTCGAGCAAGCTCACATGAATGAAAACTGTCGGCATGTGGACTGCCACCCAACTAAAAAATAAATAATATGTTCAATTAATTATGAAAAACAATTAATCATAGTTAATTTTTTGTGACCATAGTGTGTGTAGTGCGTGTGTTGCTTTAATTGGAATTTAAGCATCTTAATAAAAATCATTACGAAAATGAAGTGTTAACTTATTGAAAATGGAAATTTAAAAATATCCATTAAATTGTTTGTTGAGTGCAATGAAGTGGGATTGAGTTAAAGAGATGGCTTACCCACTTGGATGCTATTATTTGGGTAGTTTGAGAATGATTTTTCATTCAATTTATAACTAAATTGTGGCTGTTATCATTATTTCTGGAGCTTTAAGGTAACGACATATTGTGTGTGTTGAACTCAATTTCACTTGCAAACTATCAATCATTAGTCTTTTGTTTTCTTTATTTAGTTTTTTTTTTCTTTTCCGGCGCCCCTCGTACTTTCTAATTTTGATATGGTATTAAACTAGAGATAGCGTATGATGACCTAGTGCTTCAATTTAGGACTTTTTAAGAATGTTAAATGTATATATGAGCTAATAAAAAGTCTTAATCCATTGTTTAAGTGTAGAGATTTAATGGATTGAATACCATAGCTCAAATTGTTTGGAACCTTTTTCTTTTAGGTCTTGATGGATGCTAATGGTTTAGGATGAGGGTTTGATGTTATCTAGTTAAATAGATGCTTTTTCTTGTTTTATATATCTGTAAATCATATAGTGAAAATCTTTGGCTTCTCAATCTTTCCAAACATATTATTGTAAGAACAAATTGGATAAATAATTCTCATGTTCTTTATTGCTATTCGTGATTGTAAAATATTTCTGAAAACATTATTGTTTATTGTATTTTTTTGATCTATCTCCATAAGTTTTAGCCCCCCTCTCCCAAAAAAAATACATGGTATCAACGTAACCGAGGTACTATGCCTATTGAATCAAACAAGTAAATAAATTTGGTAGACAATTGCAAAATTGTGTTTTCTAAAACAAAAATATATTATTTTTAATAAAAATTCCAACTCTAAATTGGATAATATATATTATTTAAAGACAATTCTAGTTCTGAATTAGGCATGATTAAGCTTCATGAATGTATATATGGTTTCTTTTGGAGCTTGTAAGATGAGTCCTTAGCTTCCAAACAATAAAGAAATGGGGCTTTAGTTTTGGTGAGTTTTGGAAACTTGGTATATGACATAAATTCAAATATGTAATAACATGCAAAATTGAAAAGCTCGGTTTTGTGTTGTTACTTCTCTTCGGATAGCTGTTGAAAGTAAATTGGCAATCCATATTACAAGCCCATTTTGAGGGCCCAAAAGACTTTGTTCTAGTTAGGCTAAGGATCAAGTTTGCTAAGGTTTATAATATATTTCAAGAGTTTATAAATATTTCATGATCTTATAAAATATAATGTATCAAAAGCTTATAAATTATTAAAGTGTTTGAATAATTGAGCTTATAAATTAGAGATCGAAAGAAAAATCTCAGTTAACAAAAAGAAAGTTAAAAAGAGAAGAAATTGGAAGAGTATATACAAAAATAACACATCATAAAAAAATTATTGTTACTTATAAGATTACGAAAATTAATTGGGATTGAGGAACTTATTTGTGGGGCCAAACATGAACCCATTACAAAGAGCTTAATTAACCCAGCCTAATACTCTCGTATTATGTTTTTGGATGGTACGATTGTCAAATGCACAATAATGAGTTGTTTAATTCTGAAGTGCGATTTGTAATATATAATGTGATATTGTATTATTACTGTTTCATATATTACTTAAAAGACGATAAAACTCGAGAGTTGTGGTGGAGGAATGTGATCATAGCTTGTCTGGCTGCCTCCTCATCCTTTTAAATTGTCTACGTCTTTATATGCGCACAAGTGGACAAAATCGAGTATTGTTTCCTCCAATTATTAATTATATAAATAAATATTAGTTCTTAGAGCATTGCTGACGATCCGTGGAATCCATCCACCACCCGCTAATGTAGAGGAGAGAGTCTCCGGCTCGAGCCTTAGCCGCGGCTTGTGGGTTGATTTCGCGGCCATGCGCGCGTCATAAGCACTAGCGTTTCGCCACTCAGAGTGCGAGTGCGACGCACGCACTAGGGGTGTGATTTGGCAAAATTTGATGACTTTTTGATTTTTTTTGTTAAAATATGAGATATTTTGAAAAATACATTTAACATTTTTATTTAATAACTAGCCAACAACTGGTATTTTAATTTTTTTTATAGTCAACGGCTTCTCCACTTTTTCTTTTATTTTTTTCTCTTCAACGTTCGCACTTCATTTCTCACACCATCTACTTCATCTCTCCCAACACTCTCAACACTCACAACCACCAAACTGTGATTCAACATCTTTTATCACAAGGGATTGATACAACTCTGTTCGGATACGACCTAATCAATTTCGGAATGACTTCTCAAGCGGCACATTCCGGCTCTCCTTGTCTCGACTCGTTCTCTCTATATTTCGACGCCATCAACATCTCCGATGAAGCGGAGAGATCCAAGGCCGATGTCCGAGTTGCATACTCCGCGGACAAAAACATGTGCATATTCGAAGTGTACATCGATGTTAGCGAAGATGCGATCTCCAAGAATCAACAAAAAAGATTGTCATTCTGGGAGAGGATTGTGAAGAAGTACAATGAGGTACGCCCTCAAGGCACCCCTGAACGCAAAACTCGTATGGCTCAACGGCATTACGATAGGGTAAATCCATAACTCTCCAAATTCTGCACCATCTACAATGCAATAGAAAGGGAAAATGAGCCGGTCGAGTAAGGCGAACATTTTGAAAGATGTGTTGTCTACCTACATGAACAAGAACAAAAAATATTTCAAGTACGTACAAACTTGGGAGAAGGTTCACCACTGCAAAAGGTGGGCGGACAACGGATCGACCAGACTGAAGAGAAATAAACACACCTCTGATGGCTAATTCAGCACAAGCGGGGAAACCAACCTCGACCCCGTTCCGAGCGAGGAGCCGAGTAGAAGCTGTCCCATTGGCCAAAAGGCGGCAAAATGCAAGGGGAAGAGGAAGACAACATCTTCAAGCAATGGAGCAACGGAAGAGTCAGTCAAATGTGGCAGGCACTAGAAGGAACGAACAACGGCACATTGTATAAGTTGTTTTACGAAGCCAACATGACCGATGAACAAGCGAAGACCACCGCTTTCTTATCAAAAATTTAATGAAGCGGTTGAGTATGATTTGAGCTGGTTTTAGTTTCTAATTATGTAATTTTCGACTTTCAATAATGTAATTTTATGATTTAAATTATGTATTTTTTTTCTTTCAATAATGTAATTTTAGGATTTTAATTATATAATTTTAGGATTTTAATTATATACTTTTCTTAATTTTAATAAAATTGCAAATATATGAAATAAGAAAGAATTAAATAAATAATAGATGAAAATTTTAAGAAAATGGAAAAACCAATGTCCTCTATTGTGGGTGTCAAAATTTTAAGAGATAAGTAGTTGTTAGATCTATGAATAGTATAAGAGAAATGGAAAAGCTCAGTCTTTTTTGTGGATGCCCTTATATGAACGCAATATAGGCTTCACCCCCAACATTCCCTTATAAAGCAAATAAACAGCTAGATAGTCACACACGCGCAAGAACATACACACACACACACACTATACATATATATGAACCAACTAGGGTTTAAATGAGTATCCCTAAATATTGTGAGAACGATGAACCATTACCAATTTTTTAATCACAAAGATTTATAAATGAATATCTTTTTATTGGATAAATGCAGCATATGGATTCAAATTTGTGAGGGGTGAATTTTCTTTTCTTTTCAGAATGTAGTTAACTTAATTGTAAATAATGTGACGTTATACATGTATCACAATATCATTACATTTATTTGATATATTATCTTTTATCATTTCATTTCTCAAAATTATTAATTATGATATAATTTTTGGACTTTTGTACGTGCATGTAAGAGGGGGGGCCTGTTTCAAAATTCATGCAGCTCATCCACAAGTTGCTTGCTAATATTCGAATTATTGCGATTGAGACACTTCTGCATATTAAAACAATAGATAAATAAATAAATAAATAAATATAAATTAGGTAAACTTCCAATTCAATCTAGGTGCTCATGCAAATTTTTCTTTCAAATTTCTTTATCGTGCATGACACTAATGCTATAACACATATACATCATGACTGCAATAAATTAAAAGGTACGAGATTGATATATAGCTTAAAAAATAAAATTATCTTTTGTGATTCTCGTGACAATGATCAGATGCAAAAGGCCAGACTTTTTAGACCTTAGACTTAGGTGTTACGTAATATAGTTTTTTAAACTAAAGGTTCTGAACTACAATAGGATGGCAGTTACCCATGTGAATACCAATTATATCATATGATTTGCATTTTTTTAACCAAGTGTGGAAAATTGGGCACAACACAAATCACATTGAAAAGCAGGAATATACTCGTACGACCCGGAAATACTATTTCAAATTTATATTACATTCACTGAATTTTTTTATTTAGATTAAAGAGTAATATATATATATATATAGGAAAATGTTATATTATATATATAAAATAAATGACGATATATAATTTTTTACACGCTATTTATTTATGATGTGACTCAATCTTCACCGGCTCACCGCAAGTCATCCCACAGCTTACTCAACGAACACATTATTCAATTTTAATCTAAAAGTCGAATCTTGAATGAATTTATTATTATAAATCAATCGAATAAAAATATGAGTTGATTTCTAATTTGATGCGTTAATTTTGCAACCGGGTACCCACATCATATCTAGATTGCAAAATTCACGGGGCTACTAACACACCAACTGCTAAGCCCTATTATTAGCTAAAGATTAAAATAAGTTAAAATATATTTCAAATTGGATAACACAATTTGTTCATTCATATTTGTCACGCAGCTTAATTTTTCTTTTTTATTTCTAATTTCTAGCTA
Organism: Monilaria moniliformis; assembly: GCA_034509125.1. Classification (NCBI taxonomy): domain Eukaryota; kingdom Viridiplantae; phylum Streptophyta; class Magnoliopsida; order Caryophyllales; family Aizoaceae; genus Monilaria; species Monilaria moniliformis. The sequence goes on from JAYDZE010539303.1 coordinate 6,057, forward strand.
GTCTATATAGATGGTAAAAAGTCTCCATCGATGCACCATGGGAATATATATATTAGATTATTAGGAGTAACGAATTAAAATCCAGATACACCCTACCAAATTAACGGTTCGACCCGGGCCCACTCCATGTACCTTTTCATTGGGGACCCTCCTCATGTGACTCTTTTTCTTTTTCAAAAAATTATTTCTAGAATTTACATTACATATTCAAACTAGTCTATCCAGATGGCCACGGCTCAAGAAAGTAGGGCCCGCGGGCCATGGGCCCTCAAACACTGCATCAACGCTCAGCCTTAAATTTATACTTTATTTTTCTCTCTCTCACTATAGATATTTTTAAGGGATTATGAAATTAAGTTAACTTCTGATAAGTTCTGAATGTTTGAAAATCGATTGTTAATATCATGATTTTGATATTTTTCGCGATTGTCTCATGAAAAATTCTGGTATGCTATGCGTATTAAATTATTTATGTGATGCATATATGTCTTAAAATTAACGACGTGACTAACTAGTTGGCACATACATGACTGATTTCCAAACTTGCAAACTAATTAGATTTTGACCAAATTTAATGATTTTTTCTGCAATTTGCCATTTAGTTAAAATAAATAATTTTCTTCTAATTTTCTTCTTCTTCGTTTTCTTTTCTTTTTCATTTCTTTTGAAAATCTTTTCCAACCTCATTTGTCTCCCTTTCTCTACAATTGCCATCGCCGCCCTCCACCAACACCGCCGTCCACGAATCACGGTCTTAAGGCAAATCATTGTTTTCAAAGTTTTGGTTGAATTCTTGAGTGAATGGGCTATAAGAATCGATTCTTATTTTATTGTTCTTTATTTTCTGTCAATGTACACCAAGTGTTTGACAAAAGGCCCCATAGAAATGCTTGGAATTTTACCCGAAAAATCGCTTAAATTCCTTTAATTTTTTATTAGGTTCTTGATGGTCGATAATTTCCATTTATAATTTCTAGTTTATAGATTGGGAATTTTACAGATTTTTTCAGAATTTCCGTGTTTATGTTCTCTTCGTCGTGATTGAGATGAATAATTGAGATTGAGATGTTAAGGAAGACGATGAGTGATAAACGGTAGTTTTATGTGTTTTGGGTTTATTAGTTGTTTAATTATGATGTATTTGAGGGTGTGCAATGAGTGTTTTGGATCAATTTCCTATCATTTGGTTAGTTTAACAAGTTTGTTAAGAAATGTGTAGTAAAGCAGAAAATTTAGCTTGATGGAACAAAAAGTGAAAATCTGAGTCAGAGAGATCCACCCGACCGGGTGAAAATATGCCAAGCAAACCACCCGTTCGGGATCGGAGTCCAGAGAGCAGAACCCGACCGGGTGGAATTACTCCACAAAGTGACCCGGCCGGGTGAGAATGCGAACTACTTCAGCAAGCTAGATCGGGCCGAGTGGAGTTACGCATAAAGTGACCCGGCCGGGTTAAAATGTCGAGCCTTTCCAAGTTGGACTCGGCCAGGTGGATCGTGGTCATAAATTCACCCGGTCGGGTTTAATATGTCTTCGCGAATCTACAGCCCTAGTTCAAGCTCATTGTAACCCACACCTATAAATACACTCCAACACACGATTTTTGGAGGCTGCTACCCCTAGATACACTAACTACCACCATTTTAAAATGAGCTAATACTTGAAGTAAGAGAAGAGAGGAAGAAGAAGAGAATTCACTTGGGAGACAAGAAGAAGATCATCCATTGAAGAATCTACCATTCACGAGTATACCAAGTCATCTTAATGTTTTTTTTTTAATTTCTGATTTTTCAGTTATTAGAGAATATGTTTATCTAGATTATTAGTTAGTTTCTTGGGGAAGACACATTAGAATTCATGTAAACTTTCATCTTGAATTCTTTGCTAATACCTTGATTTTATTTTGATTATCTTTGTACTTGAATTTTCTTAGATTGACCATCTTTATGAATAAATTATTTATGTTACTACAAGACTTGATAAATGAGTAGTAATACATGGATGATGGAAAAATCAACACATTAATCAATATAATTGAGAAATTTGAGATTATTTGTGAGGGCTTGAATCTTCTCAAAGTTTCTTTATTCCCTTGTCACTCATACTTAGTTTCTTCTATTGAATTTTAATTTAGTGTTATATTAAATAGTGTTTGATCTCATGCTCTTTTCTAATATTGGTGTTTAGATAGTGATTGAATTTGATTTACAATACTTAGGATTAGTACAATAGTCTATGTGGAAAAACGATACTCTTGCTTACCTTATGCTACTAAACCTCGTACACTTGCGATTATAATTCGAATTAAATTAGGACGAGTCAACGAGCGGAGAGAAAATGAGAGGGGAGAGGGAAGATAGAATTAATTTTATTTTTTAGAATTTCACCCACTAAAACGACGTTGTTTCGTGAACATTTGCGCCACGTCGTTAATTTTAGACACGTATGCGCCACACCAATAATTTAAGACACATAAGCCATCATTTTTTTGCCATTGGACAATTCTGAAAAATGTCAAAGTCATGATATTAATGGCTAATTTTGAAACTTGCGGGACTGTTCAGAATTTGACCAAATTTTATGGTTTTTCTGGCAATTTGTCTTTAATAAGACGACGTCGTTTTGTATCTCACAACATGATATCGTTTTAGTGGCCGAACAATTTGCTCATATAAGATTTTTCATCGGCCACATCAGCAGTGACTTTCCCCAAATCAAACATTGTGGGACAATTGCAAAAAAATATCAAAATCATGATATTAAGGACTTATTTTCAAACTTACGAGACTTACTAAAATTTGACTAAATTTTATGATTTTATGATAATTTGCTTTATATATAAAGTATGTTACATAAAAAATTAAAAATCAAGCATGATAGCTTTACTTTTCAAGTGATTGAATTTTAAATTAATGTCGCGAATTTAAGGACATATCAAAGAAGACGATTCCAGTTACAGTTACTCTGAAATAAAATTACGCATCACGTTAGAGTATACTTTTTTTGCGTGAATTATTTTGGGACAAAAGTTTATGTGAGTTTTCTTACCATCAGCTTAAAAAAAAGTTATTATTATTTTTATATATAAGTTACTTTTTAAAAATTACTATTCTTATGATTACTAGTTATTTTGTCGAAATTCAAAAGTGATTGTTTTTATAAATAAAAATCACACTGTCCTAAATAAGAAAAGTTACATTTCTTATGATTAAAAATAATTATTCTTAATTAATAAAATTATTATTTTAATGTATAAAAATTGCTATTTTTCAGGAAAAAAAGAGAGGCCGGGCCAAGTCAAACTCAAGTTCGGGCCTGCTTTGACCCGCGTGTGCCCAAGAGTGCGCTACTTATTTTTGTGGCGTTAATATTACTTTACTTCTTTACAATAAATTATATAAGATAATTTTTAGGAAATGGGAGCGCCACAGATAGTTGAAGTAAAAATATCTTGATAAATACAAATTAAGTGAGATTTTATACGATAGGGCCACTATTTATTAATTCATATGATACTTGGTACTTTAACTTTCTAAGAAAAGTGTGAAAGAAAGGGGCCTTCATTAAACACAAATCTATCTATAATATTTAATATGCCAAGCAATCAGTTCAATAAAAGTATACCAACTTCGCATTTATTAACCAAAACAGAAAGGTATTAATTCCAAATCCCACATAATTGTGGTTTTAACAGTATTAGATTCCACTTTAAGCACCTTCAGTCAGTGTCAAAATTATAATAAATCATCCATTCATTATAAAAATAGTTTTTCTTTCTTTTTCTTTAATTAAAGATGATCAATAATAGTTCCCCATTTACCCCTGTGGTGACTCGAACCCCCGACTTATTAGTTAGAGGAGTAGCGTCTTACCAACAAAGCTGCGCTTCATCGACAATTTTTAAATAATCTTAGCGTGTGACAAAACTTCAATAATTTTTAACCAACGGCCAACAAGATAGTATTTTCCAAACCGCTGGCTTCATTTTTATTTTACAATCAATATATGTTAGGTGTGTATAATAAGAGTTAAGAATTAAGATACTATTATTATTATGGTCGGTGTAGCAATCAAGTTGTGCTTCATCATTATGCAATAGAAAATGTAATAAAATATGAATTATTTTTTGAAGAGAAATATGTACAAAAAATCATTGCTACTATTACTAATTTTAATTTATGTATTCCCTTAATGCAACAGCAATAACAACGATAATTTATGTACGTATGAGAAACAGTTAATTAATAGCCAACTTGTTGTTAACTTTTCTCAATCACCTAAATATTCCAAGGTCACATCCTCAAATTCTTATTGCAACGCAACTACTAATTACTACAAATCATTAAAGCCATTGAATTTCTTGCCATCAAGTTTTCGGTAATTAACATCAACCAATCCATAAGATGCAATAGTACACGAGACATATACATACTTGTATATTATGTGCCACGGAATTCAATTAAACATAACAAAATACTTTAGAAAAAATATTTTATTGATGAGATACATACTAATCCCGCTTAACTTGAGAAGTTTGTTTTCAGTACTACATATGAATGTAATCTAAAATGATTATTCAAAAAAAGAACATGCCAAGTCTAATAAAACACTTGAAAAAAATAATATGGACCAAGTCGAACAGGACTGAAGAAGTATAATCTCTCCTGTCAAGTGCTAACGGCCCCGCGTTTGTGTTAACAAAGTCTAAAGTTTTAGGAAAGCGTTGTCAATTAGCGAAAGTCATCTATGAAATCATCATTACAAACAACGCATCACATTCTCCTTTTTTAGCGGCCATTAGGTAGACTTCATGATAATCTTGGAGAAATTTTATTAAAAACAAACACCTAATGGTATGGTTTAGTTGGATCCTAAAATTAGGTCAATATTTAATTATCTGACACTCGATGAAGAGTGTAAGAATATTCATTATTCGTGCGCTCACACACACATACATTTATTTATTTATTTATTTATGTGGAGATGGGATAATTGATATTTTGTAAGACCAAAACGACTTCTAAGCTAGAAGCACTAAAACCTTTTTATGAAGACTAATGATCATATGATAGGACCCAAAGCCACAAAAAGTGGTTGTCTCCAGCTTGTTTTTATTAATAAGACTTGTCTTTTGAAAAAATAAAAATATCATTGTGGCAAAACAATTATGGCTATTAATTTAAGATTGCTTTTATGCGGTAGTTAATTGTAACAGTTTGACATATTTGCGCTGCAGTTTTTTATTTATTTATGCATTTCTTTTATTTATAAACTTTCACAATTTATAAAATAGCATGCAAATCACAAATAACACATATAATTTGTAAGTTATTAAATCATATTCAAATTTATAACCCTTGATCACAAATTTATCCATCCTACTAGCTGAATGACAAGGGGGCAACATTTCTTTTTCTCCTTTTCTTTTTAATGATAGTCTCCAACTATGTGCTGCTTGTTTGATGGAGTACCTAATTTGATTGTGAGAAGAAGCCCTACTTCTTTGGTAGATTGGTACCAAAACTCCTTTTCTCTCTCTATAATATTCTCTAGCATCAACCACCCAAATACTACTCCCCTTCTGGTGAAATACTTGTGCATAAATTTTCAAGCCAAGGGCCGGGTCAATTTTTTTCAAACAAAATAAATTCTATGGAGCCCGAATTGTTCAGACTATTTTTGACAACTCTACGTCTACAATGAATTTTTGGGGAGAATTTATCAAACTTGAATTTTAAGCCTTAATTCCATCAAGTAAAGGCTTTCTAAACCAAATTTCAATTGGCATTTTGTCATTATTACTGTTAAAAATACTGTTGTTAAAAATTACTATAATATCATAAATATTCGATATTGAGGTTCACGTGCCTACTCACGTGCCGCAGTGGTCGTTCTGTTCTCGTAGGCATCGATGGCTGTCGTTAGGTCAGCCAAAAAAGGACAAACTGGCGCATCTTACTTTGACGAAATGTCTTCAAGGGCAATCTTGTAAATAACCACCAAAACCACGTCCGTAACAAGCCTCGACCCGAACCGCAAAATGCGGCCCGCCAAAATCCCTAGCCCAATTCCACTCGCGCGTATCCCACGCGCTTCGATAATTGCGCAGCGCACGCTGTAAAGTGGAAAATCAAAGCGAGTGGGGACAGCGCGTGGGAGTATTGGAGGAAAAATACTTTTGGTCTTTTTACTGTTGGGATTATGATTCTTTAACTGAAAACTACAATCATCATTTTCAGACAGCAATTTCTTTTTTGGTAAGCCCGACATGTGAAATTTCTTGTTACAGCCACTCCGAAACTGATTCTGCCACTCTTCTCTTTCCTTTTCGAGTCAATAATCTTCATAATTGGCGAAACGTGGTTCGGTGTGACCGGTCAATTACTTACATAAATGTGAGAAAATGTCATAAATCTGTGATAGTTTATTATGATTTTGACAAATATTGTTATGAAAATTAGTAGCTGCAAGTTGAAGTGTAGCTGAAAGAATTCAACATCAGATTCGATAAACATAACTCTACTAATCTTTTGAGAGAGAGAGAGAGAGAGAGAGAGGTTAAGAGTGGTGTGAGTGGAAATGGGGTGGCACCGTGGCGGGTGAGAGGTGAGGAGCTTTTCCTTTTCAGTTTGCTTTTGAAAAAGGAGACATACATTTCTCTCTGATTCTTCTTGGACTCAGTTGTTACATCATATTTCCCACCCACCCCCTTTTTCTGTCCATTTCTTCAGAAATCGAGTTCTTGAGGATACACATTACTAAACTTCCTTCAGCATGTGCAATCTCCTCCTCTTCTGATTCTTCTCTGAGTTGTCGTCTTATATTCTTCTGTAAGTAGCATTTTCCTAAACTTCAACGCTTCATCTCTTGCTCAAATTTTCATGTGGCCTACTGCACCCTTTTCTTGATTTCTGATCTTCTTCTTCCAGCTCAAGTGTAGCAAGTTTTCAAAGATAATTTTTTTTCTTCCAGTTTTTGTTTCCTGTTATTTTTTGTTGTTGTAATTTTCAGGAAATGTGGTATCTTTTTTCTCCTTTTTGTTGTAAATTTTATGAAAATCTCTATGTTTTACCTTTTAGTATGTGTTTGTAGTGGCATGCATCTTAGTAATTAGAAAGCAAGATTGTGATATATCTGTTAGATTTCATTCTGGTTAGTGATCTCTTTAAACTGCAGTTAGCCGTTTGTTGGATGTCACTGTGTAATGGCTTGAAAAAGTGTTCACCATTTCTTTCCAGCTATTTTCTTAGTTTTTTCTGGTAATAAGATGTAGTATAATGCTATTTTGATAAAAAAATTTGAGGCAACCAACTTCTATTTTGCATGATAGCAATAATAAAAATATTTTCTGAAAACGTGTAAATTAATGTGAAGATAGAATATTCTTTCTGGAAGAAGTAAGCTCTCTGTTCATGTTAATTTCTTACTCTGTTTTTTTCTGCATTAATTATGAGTATGACTGTCCTGTTGTCTTTATTTCAAAGCCTGTAGTCTTCTTGTAAGATGCAGTTCATGGCCAATTTTTCACTGCTATCATGATAAGGTTTCTCTCCTTGAATTCTTATATTGGGCTAATCTTCTCCCCTTTCCCAATTTGCCTGTAGCCTTATTTTTTCTACTTTTCAGTATTCTTCCCTGATTTATGTAAGCATGTTATGTGTTTTATTTAACAATTTTGTTACTCTGATTACTGCTTGTATCTACTGAAAATAAGCTACATTGTCAGCTTAAATATGTTGTGAAGTATGTGTAGATTTCATAGTGCTTTTAAGATTTTATTCTACATTTGCATCAAAAGTAAAGATCTGGTATTGGTTGGTTTGTTGAATGTTCTTGCTCATGAATGCTTCTCTTTCAGACCTAGAATTGAGGCAATGACGAGGGTTAGTCCGGATTTTGGAGACGAGGTTCAGGCAGTTTGGACGGTATCAGCAGATGTCAGCTTTCAGAGTAATCAATTCCCTAAATACAAGTTAGGGCCTAACAATGAAATTTTAGAGGAGATCAAAGAGGACAGCAAAGGTCCCCTGTTGAAGGACGTTGTTGTTCAGGAAATAAGCCAGCTAACTGAACAACATAAGCGTTTGTCAGTCCGGGACCTAGCAAGCAAATTCGACAAGAATTTGGCTGCGGCAGCAAAGATGTCTGAGGAGGTGCTTTTTATAAGTGCTAACATTTAATTTTATGTTGTTGCAGTTTCAAATTAGTAATGTTTCATTTTTGTTTCATTTTGTTTTATAAACAATCTGTCATGACATTGACAATATCATTTTCATCTTGTTTGGCATTTTAAGAAACGATGTCCATAAATGATCACACAAACCTTGATCTCAATTCCAGGCCAAACTTAAGGAGGTGGCATCTCTAGATGGACACGTGCTTTTGAAGAAGCTTAGGGATGCATTGGAATGTTTGAAAGGAAGATTAGCTGGCCAGAACAAAGAAGATGTAGAAAAAGCCATCTCTATGGTTAGTTTCTGGTGCTATGTAATGCTTTTGTCTTACTATCATTTTTCTTCTTCCCATATTTGAATTCCCTGGTTTAGTTGTTTATTTCCTTTTCCATTGATTTCCTTGCCTTTTAGGAATTTGTGTTACGTTGAATGTATGTTGCCTTGTATCTTTTCCAGGTGGAGGCTTTGGCAGTACAATTAACTCAAAAAGAAGGAGAGCTTATTCAAGAGAAATTTGAAGTGAAAAAGCTAGTGAATTTTCTCAAGCAGGTTTT